>JAKXYG010001480.1:0-36859 GCA_025895645.1 Cardicola forsteri
CTATAAAATTTCCCAACAGAAAATTTAACGACATTGTTAAAAATAATATATAACATTAAATGCATTAGTGTTATTTATCTATCTTTATATTTATTTGGCCATATTTATTTTTATATAAACAAATAATAAAATGTAATATATTTAAATTGACATATTAGTATAAAAGTAATTATATAAGTAATAACATTATTAAAATTTGTTATTAACAAAATTATAAATGTAATTAAATATTTAAATTAATATTAAATGAAAACAATAATGGCGTTAGTGTAATTTATAATATTAGTAAAAACCATAATTAAAAAATACGTATTTTGTAAAAATATAAAAAACGGAGCTCGACATCAACATAAACCACTACTAACATGTTTTCGTAAAAAAAAGTAATAATAAAAAAATTAAATAACGATATAGATAAAACTTAAAAACACTATTTTTTATAACGAAAATTTTACAATAACAATATTATTTAAAAAACTGTTTTCCATAAAATAACACACTAAAAATGATTATATATACAATTTAGTATTAACATGTGTTAAAATTAATGTTTAAAATGGAAACATGTTTTATTACCGCTAAACATAAACATTTAATATATATTTACATATATTAATTGAATTTAGTTTATTACTTAAATTTAAAATTAATTTTATTTATTTTTTAACATAAAATAAATAAAGTAAACTAAAATAAGTTTTGTAATATTTTTATATTTACATTACAATTTAATTGACTATGCAATAATTAGTAATAATGTTATTAAAATATATATTTGTTTCTAAATAAATGCAATGTTTGTTAATATTATAATATTGTTATAAAATGTTCAAAAATTGTTTTTAAAATACAGTAAAAAACAGAAAATGATTAAATATAATTTACAATTTTAAATTACAAATATATTTTGTAGTTATTACGCTGGTTAAACGTTATTTACATTTTAGCTTAAAAATTTTTAACACAATGATTTTAATATTACAAAGTAATCAATACTTTTTAAATGTGCATGTTAATAATATTATTATTATTATTATTTTGTCTATTATTTGGAATGCAATACAATTATCATTTTTTAGCAATGTACGTGTTAACAATGCCAAACGTGCGTTTGCAATTTGTATATTTAACAATTAAATATTGTTACAATTTATACCTCGTTTTGCTATAAAATAAAATTGCATTAACAATAAAATTAAATTGTTTAATAAACTATATTAGATAAAAAAATATTTTTTGATTGCAGTGTTGTAATAAAGATTATAAATTTGTTTTAATTATAAATTTATATTTGTAAAAATAACAATTAATTACATATTTATTTAAACATAAAAAAAAACGTTTACAAATGTTATATATATATATATATATATATATATATATTTTAATTAACGCATTATTATTATTGTAATTTTTATTGTACATTAATAAATGTGCTTTTACCTAATATACTATTTATGTTTATTTTTTATTTAGTATACATGCGAAAATAGTCACGCAAACTAATAATTGTCAATATAATTAAGTATATATATGTATTTTTTATTATTATCAACATAAAATGTAAGTATTTTAAAAATTTAATAAACGATTTAATTAATGAACTTTAATTTTTAACAAAATTAAACAAAAATTATATTGAATAAATAAGTATACAAACTTTAATGCAGATTATTTTTTACGCTACTTTATTAAAATAATGAATAAATAAAAACACATACATTGCTCTTATTTTAATTATTTAGTAATAATACCGTTTTAAAAATTATACTTAATCGGATTGTACTTAAGTGGAATGGTTGGCCTGTGCAACGCTAAATTATTTAACGTAACCAATTATTAAGTATTATGTATAAAACTAGTAATATTATTTTATAACTAATGAAACGGTTAAAGCATACTACATTTAAAAATTAAACATACCAATTACTGTTATATTTAACAGTGATAAAAATAACAATATGTAAACCAAGCAGTAATAAAATGTTTGTTTTTTTTACTTTTTTTATAAAAAACAGGTTGTAATAATAGCATTTTGTAAAATTAAAAAATAGTCATAATTTTATTTTTAATGTTAACTAATTTAATATTTTTAAAACAGTAACAATTATAAATAATTAATAATTTTTTATAATGTTTTTTTTGCAAAATGTACGCTGGACAACTAATAAATTTAAGTTTAATTAATTTTATGTAAACATAAATACTAAAATAAAAACATTCATTTACGTGTAATTATTAATATCTACTATTTTATAAACGTAATTTCGTTATATTTAAATATCCTTTTAAAAACCTTGTTAAAAAATAGGTTTAGTATAGTTTTACTTACTTTTGCAGTAATCAATTTAATTAATTGTAAAGTATGCATATGCAACAATAATATAAATAAATAAAAAACGTACATGTTGCTATTATATTTAATAATTGTTAAAATTACATAAACTAAAAATTTAAACGTTTAATGTTTATTATTAATTTATTATTTTTTTAATTATAAGTATTGTATTAATAATTATTTGTATTAACATTTAAATATTTATTACAAACTTTATTTAATAGCTTGAACTTTTAAAAAACTTTGAATAAAATTAAAATGTTAATATTTAAACTTAATTAATGAAGAATAGTAGTTAAAACTTAAAAATAAATTAATATTTAATTTTTATATTAAAATAACATTTAATTAAATTTACAATGTTTAAAAATTATGGCGTATTAAAACATTCAGTTTAATTTTTAAAATAAACATAAATCGTGCTCCAACATAAAATTGGGAGTTTTGTTAATAAAGCCATTCATTTAATTTAATTTAACAATTCTAGCAATAAATATAGCTGAGCGTAAATGTTTTTAAAAATTAATATTATTTTTTTACAAAAATTGTAATAAATTTGATGAAATTATAATTCGTCACCTTCTTAGTTCAAATTGTGTATTTATATTTAAAATGTTTTTAAAATGTAACACAAGTATAACAATTTTGCTGCAGGTATATTTTAACAAAAATGCATTAAACGTTTATCGAAAATTTACAATTTTTATACAATTATTTAATTTTACATACAATTAGTAAACTATTTAAACATATATAATACTAATAATTATATGTATATATATATATATGTATAAAAAAAGTTATATTATTTTATTATTACAAATTTAGTACATACCTATAACGTGGTTAACTAAAATTAATAAACATATTTGTTAATTACAAAGTGTTTATGCTATGTGTACAATATATTTATGTTAAAACTGTTTATTATTGTCAATTACGTAAATAGATTTTAATAAACTAAAATGCCATACATAAAACATGCTACAAGTTATTAAACTTGTGCAATATTTAAGAAATTACTTTTAATCACATGTTTTATAAATAACAAAATTACACAAATTTTAAAATTACTTGCAAAATAGTAACAAAAACTATGGTTTAATATTATATAAAACGTAGGTTTACGTTTGTGTAAGGTTTGTAGTGCATATTCTACTAATTGTTATATATATATATATATATATATATATTAAATTACAAATATTATGGGTTTTTAAGTTTGCGTTAAATTAAAAAAGCAGTTGTAGAATTTTTGTTGTCGCCATAAAGTAAGCAAATATAATTTTTAGTTTATTTAAAAACTACTAATACGTAAATTTTGTAAATGCAACAATAAACAAATTAAAGTAATATTTATTAAAAATATATTTGTATAAAAAATTATATTTAATATTTTTGCTAATTATTGTCAATATTTTAATGTTTATATTTTTTGAAGAAAACTATTTGTTTGCATTTAATATATTAAAATTACTTACGTTAAAAATAAATAAATATATTACTGTAATAATAATAATGCAACAAACATTGTTTCCAAAACACTGCTGCCAAATCTTTATTATTTATAATTAAATTGTTAATGTTACAAACATAATGTATACACAAACATTAATTAAAATTACAAACATATAACCATACATAAACAAAACATACATATATCACAAAACATAAAATAACATTATAAATAAAATGTGTTTTGCAACTTACATATTGCCAGAATTAGAAATGTAAAAAAATTAATTTTATAAAAAACCATTTTTTATTTATTAAAATTTTTATAGTTATATATATATATATATATATATATAAGCTTATATTACATATTATTATTATTAGTATTATAGTGATTGTTTTAAGTATTTTAGTAGAAGAGCGCTTCAACACACTATTCATATGTACAAATTTTAAATGCAATACAATTTGCAGTACGCATTATTATCTACTAATATATAAATAAACAACATAAAATTAAATTACATAAACAAAAACAAAACTCAAAGTGAACGTATATTTAGAAATTATGTGTAATGTAATATGCGTAATAAAACATAGCATTAGTTATAAAATAAATTATATAATTACTTGTATTTTCTTTATTAAAATACCATTTATAAAATTAGAATACTTTTAGTATTTTTTATCAAATGTTATATTTTTAAAAATTATACCAAAAAGAATGTAATTTTTATAATTATATAAAACATAAATGTATATAATATTTTTAAAATATACAAAATATTCAATAACATTTACATAATTAGGTTTACATGTGGTTATTTCTACATTAAAAATAATCTAATTATAAAATTGTGTATACAATTGTGTATGTTTATTACATTTGGTTAAAATATTCTGTACAATTAATAATAATTGACATAAAATAATAAAAACACAGCGTTATTTTGTTGCAATTTGCTTTAGTTATTTATCTTAGATATAATTAATGTTTACCGAAACATACCTAAAATAATATTTTATTAATAAACATTAAATAACATTATTTACAAAAATAATTTTTAAATATAATATACAATATGTTATTTTGTAATAAAAGACAATGCATTGTTATACTAAAACTTAAATTAAAAATACATAATCCGTTAAAAAACAGATTTATTAAGTAAAAACAATAATATGTGATATAATGCAATTTAATAAACATTTATTGTTTTTTATAACTATTAACAGTTATTTCTAGTCTCAGTTTATTAAGGCACCAATAAAATTTTTTTAAATGTGCTTTTTTTAACATAAACAATATGTCTATAAGTAATACGTTATTTTCCATTTTGATAAGCTACTCATAAAATAATCAAACGTAGCAGTAAAAACACTTAATTTTTGAATGCTGTAAACTATATATATGACGGTCCGTTTTTTTTGTTTAACAAAGTTTATGTAGTCTAAATAAAAAAAACATATAGTTAATCATAAATTGGATTAAAGTTTACATTCCTAATTTTGTTTGTAAAGATTCATTAAAATAAATCCAACACATTATCTTTAAAAAAAACACACGTAAGCAACTCATTTTGCATAAAAAGTAAAACTGTTAACAAAATTTACAATATACTAGTTTTTAAAATAATAAATGCAAAAAAACGTTTAAAAACAAATTGATAGGCAAATTAAACAATGCATAATAAACATCTTAATATTAATCAACTATTTAATATATTAATTTTACAAAAACCTATAAACATCCGTTATTTGAAAATATTGTACACTCCAAATTACAGGTTACAGGTTGATACAAAAATTGAGTAGGAGTAAAACTCTTTTTAATTCTTGGTTTTGTTTATTAAGTTTTTCAGAAGGTTATTAACAATTAATAAAATTTAAAAAAAATAATAAACAAATAACAGGATTAACAAAAGTTTATCAGAGGTAAATTGTCACATTAGGTAAACTTGGAAAACTTATAATTGTTATATGCCTTTTTAAAGGCTAAAACTAAGGACGCAAAAATAACGTTAAAAAGAAAGTTGTTTTATAAAGTAATTGTTCTATAAAAAAATGATATTTTTTTAATTTAAAAAAAGATTTAGGCTTGGATAATTTAAGGTTTTGCCTTTTAAACAAAATTTAAGCTAAACTAAAAAAAGGCCAATAAAAGCCAGAATTGAAAGGTTAATAAGTCAGGATAGCGTCACTCCGGAGACGCCTGCTACTTAGAGAAAATCATTTTAGGTATTTAAGACTTTAATAATAGAATGACTATTTAAACCCCCAAGGGTTTATAGTGACAACCCTATGTATCTAATCTAATCTAAATGTGTCAGATTTTAGGATTATAGCCGTAAATTAAGCAAAGTACTCAAGATGAGGTCTCAAGTACAATATGTAAAGTTTGCGAATACATTTAGTTGGAGTCCTTTCAAGATTTTTTGTAAAAGATTTAATAATCTCGAAACACTTATAAATAGCTAAAAAAATGTTCAGTAAATTTTTAAAAATAGTAAAAAATAACTCTATAATCTTTAATAAAGTTAAACAATTTAATAAGCTGTAAGTTAGGCGGAAGGAAAAAAACACTGGCAGGGAGTCGTTTAAAAGTAATGTGGTAACATTTAGCTTTATTAAAAGGTAGCTAATTTAATATCGACTAATTAAAAATATTTAAAATGTTAGCTTGGAGTAGTTTTAGGTTAGTACCACAGATCTTAACGTTATCCACGTAAAACAAAATTTTAGACTAAACAGCTAAAGGTAAATAAATGATAAAAAGAAAAAAAAGAGCCTTACCAATCTTTAAAAAATTCCGAAAGAGATAGGACAACATTTGGATAAATTAAACCCAAAACAAGAAATAGACCCAACCATCCATATAGATCTTAGCTTAAAGATAAGATGATTATGTGCAATTTTTTTTAAAAGCCTTAGCAAAGTCAAAATATATAGAATTAACTAATTACTAACTTTTAATCAGTTTTGTAATGTTATTAAAGTAAGTAATAATATTAGTTAAACAAGACTTCTTAGGCATAAAGTCATTTTGGGCAGGATGAACAGTATTAAATTTAAACAGATTATCTAATAAATGGGAGTTAATAAAACTTTTTTAAGATTTTATTTGATGTGGAAAGAACTCTTATAAGCCCATATCTATTAAGTAGAGCTCTACACCCTGTTTTGTGAATAGACCTTATAAAGGCAACATTTTATATATAGGATGCATAACCGGATTAGACCGAAAGATTAAAAATATAAGTTAAATAAGGGAAAAAAATGTTTGCGTATTCTTTTAAACTTCTAGGTTATGTGTTATCTGCGCTACTTAATTTTTTTAAAAATAATTCAAAACTAAGAAATTAAAAATGGATAAAAATTGCATAAGTGAACAACCAGTGTTATAGAGAAAAAAAGTTTCAATTAGGGTTTAAAAAACAGAGTTAAAAAGTTACATAAACAAGTTACAGCTAGATAGTTGTGAGATCAACTTTTTTTTGTTAATCTTTGAGGAGTAGCTACCCTTGCAACCCTGAGTAACCACTCGTTATGTTAAACATAACTTTATTTAAAAGTTTATGTAGTAAATATTCTCTACAACTGTTAATAAGTTTAGTGCAGCCATTACGAGTATGTAGATACATATAGTAGAAAAACGTAACTTAGTAGTTTTTTACAAATTAATAGCCCTATTCTGTTTGTGAATTAATCTAAATATAGTTTTAGGAATTCTAGACTATTTATGCACAAATGTTAAACACTTTAATATTTGTAATTATAAACAACTTAAAAAACAATTAAATTCAAGTAGTAATTCTAAATGTTTTTAAAAAAATTACTTAGGTTAAAACAAAAATATTTTAAAAAAATCTATATATATTTTTTTTGGACCTTACATATATATATATATATATATATATATATATATATATAATTTTTACTCATGTTTCTGGTTTACAGATCAAACCATAAACAGTGTAGTCCACGGTTATTTTTAGTTTTGCTATTTGTCAAGATAACAATTGCATTGTTAAAATGTTGGGCATTTATTAAATTTTAATAATTTAGTTAATCTCAATTCAAAACTTTTAAATAATTGTTTTCTCTATGTTTAATCATTTAAATCAATAAATGCGTTAAATCGGTAGTACATATTATTTATATATGTACACATTTTATATAATATATTTATAACCTAATGTAATGTTATTTTTATCTGGTTAAAATATATACATTTAATTTATTTTGTTTAGAAAAAAATATAAAAAATAATTATATATATATATATATATATAATTATGTATAGACATAATTTAAACAATACATGTTCAAATAAAAATAATGCATATTTTACGTAAAAACCACAAAAAATATGTTTTAATATAAAAATATATTTATTTAAAAAAATAATTATAATGTATATTAAATTATAACATAATGCAAATATTGATTTGATAACACTTATACTAAACAACAAAAATAATATAAATATTAATTTAATTTTGTAATTTTGCGTAACATTCTATTAAAAATTGTTTTAAATAATGTTTATATTTAATTAATTAATTCAAAATATTATTTATCATATACGGCTATAAGAAACACTGTTTACATTTTTAATATTGTATAATTATTATTATTTAATATTTTTTGTGACAAAAACCCTATTTATACTAATAAATATAAATATATTATATTTATATATATTGTTTATGTTATAAATATAAAATAATATTAAAATAAAAACATAATAAATTGCGATTTTTGGTAAATATTTTAATAATGTAAATAGCAATTTGTAAATTGTGCTATAAATTCTTTATGTATATTTTTGTTACTTACTTGCTTTACATCAAAGCAATTTAATTATTATTTTTGGTTTTATACTGCATTTACAGATAGTAACATAAGTGATTCAAATGTTGACCTATTATGATATTAAAATATATGTAGCACTTGTTACTTATCTTAGACATATCTAACGCTTGTTAGTAGTTACCTTGGATAATACTTTACTAATATATATACATTTAATATTATTAGCAAAAAATTTTTTAATGTAATACACAATAACATTTCTTTTAACAATAAAGTACAATACCACTATTATGAAAACTTAAATACAAACAGATAATTGGTTTTAAAAATAGTTTTATCTACTAAAATACATAAATATACTAAATTAAGGGAACAAACTTAATAATGTTAGTAATTTAAGTGATATCTACGCTTTTGTTCAACCTCTGCTAGTCGCTTTGAGTAGGAATCTATCAATGCACCAATATAGTCATTCAAAATGCAATTTTTTATAACATGATTCATTTTCGCTTACAATTATACGTCAGTTACCGTGCGGTTCACCTCACGTTTTAAAATACTAAAAACGTTTTTAATTACATTGAGGTTTGGACTGTATGGAGGAAGTTGAATAAAAGTAAACTTTTTGCTTTTCAAAGCTTTTGTCGTCTAAATAAGGAAAACGTATAGTAAATTGTAAGTTATGTTAAAAAACACATTACCACTTTTCAAGTGTGCACAAGAGTATTTTCTTGAATAATTGTTAAGTGTCCTGTAGCATTTCTGAACAGCTCATTATGAAACAATTCTCTGAATATTTGTGCAAATTCTGCGCTGTTTAAATTTCCATTTTGGAGACTGATTGTAGTTAATTAAAAAATATTCTTTGACACATGAAGGATGTGCAACTTTTATAGCACTACAAGTGTAGTTGAGTGGGAAATTAGGACTATAAATAATCTTTGAATGTTCAGTCCTTGGTTCGTAGGATATTGCGCACTTATCTGTGAAGTATATTGATCTCCAAAATGACGATGAATAATGTTTGTACTTTTTGGAAAACTCTATTCGTTGTGATCTATGGGCATAACTAAGTCGAGGTAACGTAACAGCAGCTTTAAAAATGAAGCCTTTAGATTTCATAATCCTTTTTACAATTGAATAAGGAAAATCTTCTAAGAATTGATTTTTCATTTGTTTTACATTCATTGTTCTGTTTTTAAGCTGCATAATTATAAACTGATCATCTTGTTTGCTTGTTGAACATTTTCTACCACTGTGGGTAATCTGGGGCTTGTTCTATTGTTCAAAATGTTGTACATAGTTGAAACATTTATTTTCATGCATTCGGCAATTGTTTTAACTTTTATGCCCCTTTTATAAAAACTTTGAACTAATTTATAATCATGGGTAGACAAATAACAACGCTGAGCTGTTTAACCATAAGTATTAAGTGCACGGAAATAAGAAGCTTTTTTATCAAAATTATAAATTTCGAAACGGAAAATAAAAAATAACCTTGTGCTTACATTATTAAATTAATTTTATAATTTTTAGAAAAAAAAATTGTTTTAAAATTGTTTATATTAAAATACTTTTAAAATAAATTATTTTTTGACTATTTAAAAATACAGTGCAAATTTGTAAATATATGTATGAGCAGTTATTTCATTTTAAAAATTATTATTTTTAAAAATAAAAGAAATATAAAATTAAAACATATTTTTTAATAATTATTCTTGTAAATAAATTACATATTTTAATATTTAATAAATTTTAACTAGAAATAGTTAACGTTTAAGCATCGCATTACCAGCGTATGTACCAAGGTTATATATTTATAAAAAAATTTAGCGCATCAATTAAATTTTTATAATGTGTAAAATAATTTTTTATTTTAAAAATATACATTAATTTATTTTACAAACAAAAATTTAAAAAAATTAAATGGAATGAAATACGTTGCCTATTGTATTATTTTACTTACTGTTGAGGTAACAAGTATATTAGTTGTGTCGTTTAGTTAATTAGGCAAAAAAGAAACATTCCGATCTTAATTAATAATAAGTTAAACGGAAGCCAAAACGTATGCATTTTTTATATTTTGTTATTTACTACAAACCAAACATTTTTATTAATTTTAAAAATTGTTTTTTAAGTAACAAGTATTGATTGAACTTTAAATATAATATAAAAGTGATTAGTTTATATTCAAGCATTAATACTTACTTTTCTGTGTACAAAAAAACGGTTGTTAGTACAATAAACTTAGTTTGATTGTTATATTCAGTATGTATATGTTTGTAATTAGTACTTTTTAATGTTACATGTATCCATTTTTATATAAACATTTAGACTAAAATGTTATGTTTGCAACTAACAAATATACAAAATAAATTTGCTTTACAGTTCAAATCTTATAATTTTATAAAAAATTATAAGGTAGACAAAAGCTTTAAAATGAGTTTGTTTAATTTTAATAAATCCTTTTTTGAAATTGAAGTTAAAAAAGCTGTAGTTAATTTAATCCTAAACATTGTTGACTTTATTATGCATAATGTAAATAGTATGCAAATACTTTAGAAACATTGGATATAATAATAAATATTATTATTAATAATAATGTTAGCTAAAATAAAAATAATTGTTTAATAAGTAACATAAAATCGTTTAAATATTTATGTGCTAAGAAAATGTTGAGTTTATTGCAAAAACATAATTTAAATGATTAGATTATATTTAAAAAACAACATTATTTAAATATAATATTTTAAATATGTATGCATTTTGCGGCTTGCATGAATACATTTGTTATATAAAAACACAAACATTTTAGTTATAATTTTAAAATGTTTTTTTAAAGTATAATAATACTTACTAATGCTTTTTGCAATATAAAATTTTATTTATATTTAATGTTTTTTTATATGTTAATTTTACACAATTAATAATTTTTACAAAAATGTTGTCTGTGTATTCTAAGGATACGTGTCTTAATTCAGATTTTTGTGAGCATAGATTTAAATTCCAAAGTCCGTACGAAAATTTGGGTTTGCATTCCGCTGGGCTAAAATATGTTTTGCTGTTTCTTGTAAAACATTTACAGTAATATGAATAAAATAAAATAAATTATAAAAAATAAATAACACAAAATGTTATTTTCTAACAAAAATATTTTTTTAATTATTTTAAATAAAATAAATAATAAGTTTAAAACGTAATTAAAATTACTTTTAATTATTTTTATTTTTTTAATTATTTAACTAGTTAAAATTTTAATTGTACCTACTATTAGTTTCTGTATAGCAAAATTATATTAAACCTTACATACATGTTTTTAATAAATTATTATTATACAAGTTTAAATGTCAAAATAATTTTATATAAAATGATTACCAAAACCAAATATTTTTAATTACAATAAGTAGCTATTCAGTCAAGAATTCATATAAAAAATTTTATTTTTGTCTTTTAAATACATTATTTAGAATTTTTAAAATAATAATAAAAATGTACATTTAAAAAACATTGTTTTAAAAAAAATTTTTTTTTTTTTATTTACTATAATAAAAACAATAACTGCCTGCAAGATTCAAACTTAAATGACTTCGAAGTAAAAAATTTTAATTGTTTTTTTTTTAATAATGTTATAAAATTAAATAATAAAAAAATAAATTTTATTAAATACATGTTTTTTACAGAAAAATATTATCTTAAAATTACGTGCCTACATGTAAACACAGAAATTTGCACCAAACATTTGATTGGCTAATTATTACTTCATTTTATTTAAATTTTAGTGTAAATAATTTTAAAACAACTTTTTTCCGCATAATTTTTTTCTAATAATATGTACACTTACATGTATGAAGTTAATAGTCTGCCACCTGGCGGTTTAAAAAAAAATTAATTCTCTCATTATCCGCTATCAATTATAACTCAGTTGTATAATGCCTAAAACAGATCAAAGTTTATTTTTAAGAGCTGATCAAAACAGAAAAATTCAAAGATGATGTAAAACATAAAGTAATTGCTAAAGCATTTGGAATACACTTATCTACTGCTACAAAGTGATAAGCAGTAAACCCTGTCCCAAAACGCATACAGGTGGAAAAAAACCATCGACAAGTAAGCAAGATAATTATTGTATTATTACTCAACTGAAAAGACAGAACAATAAACATAAGAAAAACAAAATAGATAATATTTAAAAAAAAATTCTTATTTTATTATAAGAAAACGCATGAAATTAGCAAAATTATTGTTGAAAAAAGCAATTAAGAAACCTTCTTTGAGTTGTATACATATATCAAAACAAGTGGATTTTACTAAGAAGTACAATGGTAAACCATTGTGTCTTTAGAGATTGTTGTATTTTACAGACACGTGTGCTATTACTTACAAACCATAAACAAAAAATTTAAGAAAGATTTATGGTAAAAATTTCCCCATTGATGACACCTGCATTGCTTGTAAAGTAGCACATCCATCCTGCGTTAAAGGATATTTTGCTTTAAAGTACGATCAAATAACAAAATGGATTTGTTCAAGTAATAGCTTTAAAAGCAAAAAATATATTAAAAGTTTTAAAAAAATTTTGAATAACGAATTGCGACAAAATGCCTCAGGGCATTTAAAAAATATTCAGAATAATGCGCCAATTCACACTTTAAAAGAGGTAATGTGTTTTTTCAGCATAATTTTTAATTTACTATATTATTTGTGTATTTAGACTACAAAAGGCATAACAAGTAAAAAACTGACTTTCATTCAGTTGCCTCCCTACATTCCAGATTTTAATGTTATTAAAAAATTGTTTAGTGTTTTTAAACGCGAGGTTAATCGCTTGGATAATAACATGTCTTTGGTGGAAAAAATTGATTTTGTTATACACAATGTATTACAAAGGATTATAATACCTAGTCCCAACTCGTATCCAAAAAAGGCTGGGAAGTTATTAAACATCAAGGCTCAAGTTTGAAATACTGAAATAATAAGTCTGTAACATTTATTTTATATATTGATGTATTTTAGTCAATAATATTATTTTTTTAACTAATTGTGTTGTTTTGATTTAAGTATTAGCAAAGGTGGTATTATGTTTTATCGCAAGAATGAATGTTGTTATATATTATAATTAGAAATTATTTTTGTGAATAAAGTTACTTAATGTGTAATGCTAAAGCATTATTTAAGGTATGTATTAGTAACAGTTACATATGTCTATGATAAGTAACTAGAACAAGATGCTACAAAGTATTACAGTGCTTTTATTTTCGCAGCTCAATGGTCACAAATTGTAACAGTGTAATTTCTACATTAATCTCCAAATTCAGACTATCAAAATAACTAGATTTTTTTAAATCGCAAGGGTGATGTAAGCTTGCCTAATCCACTTTGTTGGTATACCTTGTATTGCATCATTTTAAAGATTAGTACATTAAAAATAGTGTGCTTGTGTGATTTAGCGATACAACGGTCAATTTGGATTTAAGCACTACATTTAGAATTTACGTTTGGTTTTGCTTAAATATTTAATGTTGTTTTTTGTAAAACATTTAAAGAAATACATTTTAAATAAAAATATGCAGAAAAGTTTGTAAAACCATATACCATTTTGTAACATAAATATATTTTATACCATTTTAAACAAAATAATAATAATATTAAAAAGCAATTAGTATTATTTTTAATTGTTTTTATTTGTTTAAATATTTAACGAGTTTAAAATTTAAATTATACTTATTATTAGTGTCAATATAATATAATAATATTAAGCATTGATTAAAAAGTTTTAATTAATTGTTATTATATTAATTTAAATGTTAAAACGTACATGTTATAATAAAAATGTATAATAATTATTACGTTATCTTTTATAAAAATCTATATTTATTTATTTGCGCAGCAATAATCTTATAATGTTGTCAATATAATTGTAACGTAGACATAAAACATCCAAATAATCACTTTTTTTTACAAATTTGTACAATTGAAATAGTTAGTACTCAATAATAAAAATAAACTTTTATATGTTTGAATAAGATTATACATTTATATTTTTGTAAATGTTTAAAAACAAATAATAATAAATATTAATATCTTTATTTTAGAGTATAATAATAATAAAAAACACTTATCCAAAAACAAAAAAAAGCAATTTTTACACTAAAATAGCTTTTTTTATAAACAACATAATTTTGTTTTAATAAACCAAAAACATTACACATAATTAATATAATATTAAAATAATTATCAACATTTTTAAAAACGTTTTTTGTAATAGCATTAAGATTTAGCTTTTATAATTACATGCGTTTATATGTAACACGATAAGTAAATAATTATAATTGTAGTAATTTAATAGCAGAATATACACATTACTTAAATAAGGTCTAATTTTATTTGTGTAATAAATAATTTTACTCACAAAAATTATGATAAATTGTTAGCATGTTTACTGAAAATCTTTTAATTAAATTGTTATTATAAAATAAAACTTTAACTACAAAAATTTTTTTTTTAATATTATATTACAACATGATAAAATTAAACGTTTTAAAATTTATTTAACAATTGTAGTTTAATGTACCAGATATATATATATATATTATTTTTAATAATTACATATTTTAATTTTAAATTTTTTACATGTTAAACCAAAGTTTTTACCATGGCTTTTTATTAACAAATAACTAAATTCTTGCAAATTGTATTAATAAAATTTAATATGGAAAAAAATTAATTATGTTAATTCCTTTACATATTTGGTAAACTTGGTTGGTAAAAACGGAAAAACCGATATTACTCGGTCAAATTCTACGGTTACCGCCTAACAAACCAACAAAAAAGGTTTTAGAATAAACAATTGTAAATGTCATAAAAAGATTGGCAGACTATAAAAACTTTGTTAAGAACTATCTAGGGAAAGCTAATTTAAATGAATGTTTTTTTGGGATTAAGCAAAACGTTTGGCAGAATGTTAAAATACATGGAAACATTTTGTTGTTCTTAAATTAAAAGAATTTGTTGTTGTTATTTTTTTGCTTTAATTGTTGTTTTTTTTGCTTTATGGTTATTTTTTAAAACAAAAGGGTTTTGTAATAATAATAACAAAAACAATTTGTATTACAAAATTTTTGTTTAAACAATAATTAATTATATTTTTAAATTATATATAATAATTTGCATATAATAATAAAATGCATTCAATACATTTTATTAAGTTACAAATAAAAAAAATTAATATTTAAAAATATCAAACATTATAATATTTATTAATAATTACCATATTTAGCTATAAAAATAAGTTGTTATAAAGAAAACAAAAAATTTTAACTGTTTAATTTATTTAACTGTATTTAATTATATATATATATATATATATATATATATATATATATATATATATATATATATATATATAAACATATATTCTATTTTTTAGTCTTGTTTTGATTTTTGTACTGTTTTTTTAAAACGATTTATATTTATTAAATTTATAAATTTATGTATGATTTAATATTATATTTATGTATTTTATCATTTTTTTATAGTAATAACTTGTTTTTTAATTAATAAAATTGTGAAGTACTAATATTTAACAATTTAAATAACTAAATAAATTTAACATTTTTTAGCTAATTTAAAATAAACAAATAAAACAACAATTATTTTTTATCTTTTAAATATAGAAATTAATTAAAAATGTTTTAGTATGCTGCAGTGCAACATTTATAAACATAGTAAATTGATTATTTGTGTAATATATTCCGATTTGGCAAACACAATCAATATAAAATGATTAAAAAACAAAACATTTTTTTAAATTGCAAAACCGTTAATTAAACAATAAAATTTAATAAGATAAATTATAAAGTTTACCGCCCAAAAGACTAAAAAACGGTTATAAAACAAAAGTTAGATAATAGATTAAATTACATTATTTTTGTAATTAGAAACATATTAAAGTAGAAAATAGTCTACTGTATTTTGTAAACGGTTATGTAAACAAAACTTTAATGATAAAATAATTAAATATATTTTGTATATTATTTAATACTTAATATTGTATCCATTAAATTATTTCTAGTCAATATGTACAAATAAACCAGTGTTATAATAACAAAATTATTTATTAAAAAAATTGTTTATTATATATCTAAAGCTGATTTTTATTTATTTAATTGCTAAAATATTTAATTTAAAAAATATTTTTAAATATATTGGTTTACTGTGTTATATATATATACATAGTCTGTATCAAAAACAACATTTATTTACAAAATTCCGATCTTATGAACATACCTTAATTGCTTGATCTTCAGAAATTATAAAATTAACCTAGAATATTATGTTTAAGCAATTTCAATCCTATGTTAAACATTAGTAATAATAATCAATTTATATATAAAGATTACAAACTTGACTTTTGTAAAATTTGTTGTTTAAAAATTACAATAAACCACATTTTTATTCAACTGCGGCAAAAGTATATTCTGAAAAAAAAAGAATCAAATTTTAATTTTAGTTATGCACAACTTTCAGAATTAAAAATAAAATGTACAACAAAGTTGAATAATGTTATTGCTTTGTAATAATAATGTAAAATAAATTAAAAATAACTAGATAATAATAATTGTAGATTGTTTGCTATCATTTCAAAAAAATACAATAATTTGTTTATTGCATACATTACAATTTTAATAAAGAACACTGCATTACCTCTTTTAAATTATAATTTTAATTTAATATACTGACTACTACATTTAGTTAACGATAATAACCATTATTTTAACCGTTTGTAGTAATTGCATCTATATTATTACTCAAAATATTTTTACTTACACTAAAACCATTTCTATTAGTTAAAATTATGTTTATACAAGTCCGTAAAGTAAAATTATATAACGAGTTATATTTTAATTACTATAATATTTATTATTAATTTGTTATAAGTGTTTAATATTTTAAACAACTTGCATAATATTTTATTTATGTGTACTTTTGTATTTAAATTTAGGTAAACATTTCTAAAAAATATATAAATAAAAATGACTTTTTAAATTTTTTTTATTAAAAACGTTTCTTCTTACACAACGACTTAATGTTTTTTTTAATTTGGTGTAAAAACATTTTAAAACACTACAATAATTATTTTTTTTAGTGTGGCGTTTTTATTGCCGGATAATTTTTCTGCTACAAAGCTTATTTTTGTATCTAAATTTAAAACTTGTTATTTTTTATTATTTCTGTTTTTCTCTAAGTGTTGTTTATGATAAATTAAAATTTTATGTAAACAACAATAATAATAATTTTTTATATATTGTAAATAACACCCCGACTAAAAATATTTCTACTCACACTACAAACATTTATATTGGTTAAACTTTTTTTTTTAATTTATAAACCAAAAAATTGTATAACAAACCATATTTTTATAACTATAACATAATGTTTTATTGTTAATTAACAAAAAAATGTTTATTTTTTAAAGCAAACATAATTATCATATAAACTTAAATAGATGTCCTTGAAATATAAAACAAAACAACATTTTTATTGTCTACATTTTACAGTATTTTTACTATTATATAACTAACTGATCGGCCTTCTATATTTTGTTTTGCAATACGATTATTTAAATTCAATGTTATTTTTGTGTCTAGGTTTAACACTGGTTATATTTATTTATTTTTAAACTTTATTAAAAACAGTTAATTATTAATATGAATATTGCGGATCTATTATTAATCGTAAACAATTGTTTATGGTAAACTAAAATTATATGTAAAATGCAATTTTTGTTTTTTTTTAATTTTTTTGAGACGCTAATATACTTTAACATAAAATTAATTTAATGTTAAGTGAATTATCAATTATAAACAACAAACTAGCCAAACTAATAAGATTACAAAAAACGTTAAATATTAAATTACACTAATTAAAAATTATATTTAATTTTATTGTAAAAAAATTGCACTTGATGTTAGAAAATGTGAAAATACATTAAAACACGATTACCAAAAAAAAGCAATAAAATAATGAAATTGCAAAATAATAATTTATTTAATGAATTATATTTTTAAAATGCATGTTAAGATTAAACAATTTTATTACTTTTGTTTAACGCAATAACAATTTTAGTGTTTTAAGATTTTAAAATAGTTTAATACATTACGTTTTTTTGTCAAAAAATGTTGAATTAAAACATTTACAAATATATAAAAACATTCATAATTAATTTTCGTAATTTTTTAATTCAGGGTTTTTTATGTCATTTTTTAAAAAGTTAATAAAATATTTTTAATAATTATGCAATTCCATGTTTAAAAAAAATATGTTTATTTATTTTAAATTAGTATTGTTTTAATTATTATATGTTAGCAACATTGTTCCCTTTGTTTGTGCATTAAATTGTTGGCATCAACGCTAGATGCCCTTTCTAGTGCAAACTTTTTTTATTTAAATTTGGGATTGGCTAAATGTTAATTATTTTTATTATATATAATGTGTAATTATTATCAATTGTAGACAAATGTTTATAGCAAACTTACATTATATATAAAAGACATACGTTTTTTTAAAATAATGCGTCTTTTTAAATTGTGTTAGATTTATTTATACTGTAATTTAATTCCAAATACTTAAAAATATACATTTAATAAAATATTTAAACAAATCTAACAAATAAAAATATTAAACTGTTAAAACAAGAAGCACATTAAAAACACTAAATGTAATGTTTGTTACAGGCAAAGTGCACTTAATGTTAATAATTACTGCAAAACATCAAAATAACAGAAATAAAACACTTTTAAATAATTTTATAACAAATTATTACTATTTAATACTACGTGTTATATATTAAAATTGTAAATATATGTTAAAATAATAAGTTTTTATTACTATTTGTTACTTGTATAATTTGTATATTATTATTTTTAATTTTTTTTAAATGTTATGTTTCCTACTTTTAATGTTTTACGGAAAACATTTTTGAAAGTAAACATTTTAGCAAAACCGAGCGTGGGTCTGCATTTTAATGCCTGTGGTAGGATTCAAACCCATGTCCACCAATGTTTTATAATGAGAAATATAAAACAATATAAAAAAATATAAATTAAAATGCTTTTATTTTGTAATTACTTTTAAAACATTTTATGTTCTTAAATGTGTCTATGAATACATTTTGTAAATTGATTATGTAAATGTTTGTAAATAATTATAAATAACCAAGTTTTATATTTTTTTAATTTTGCAGCTTATATTCTGTTTAATTTTGTTAATAATTATTTCATTTTTATTTTAAATTAATGTTTTAATTTTTTAAATTTTAAATTCATTTTATTTTTAAAAACACGAAATGTTTTGGTTTTCAAGATCATACATATAAAAAAATTAAATTTTATTTAAATGTTGCCTATTTTTGTTATTAAAAATTTTTGTTTGTTAACTTTTTGTCACAATTAAATTTAAAAAATCGTTTAACTTTGTTTGTTTTTTAATATGTATTATTTACATTTAAATCTTTTTTGTAAAGCAGTTTTAAAATAAGCTAGAATAAATAAGATTTAAATTATTAACTATAATGCGTAAAACATTTTGACAATTGGGGTGCAAAAATAAAAACAGGTGTTTAAAAAAACATTTATAATACTAATAATAATATTAATAATAACATTTTTATTATTATAAATAATTATATTAAAAACAGTAATTATAATATTTTTTTTGAATTAAATATTTATATAATTTTTACGGTATTAATTTTTTTTAAATGTTATTAGTATTTATATAAAAATTATAACTCAATATATATATATATAAACTTATAGGTTTAACGCTGTACTTGGTCTGTTTTTTATTACAATTTTTTCTTATAAACATAATTTATATATAATTATTTATCAGAAAATAATAAATTAATTCTGTAATTACATTTATTATGAAAGGTTATTATTAGTGTTATATATGTTAATTGTTTACAATCGTTTAATGGATGCACGTCTTTTACACAATTATTTCTATAATGTATAATAAATAACATTCAATTTGTTAGTAGCACAATTTTAAGCATTTATAAAACATACTATAATATATATATATATATATATATCGTTTATAAAATGTAAAATTTTTTAATCTCACTTACATTATCTAGCTAAATAAATAAATTTTAATTTTTTAAAATAATATTATTTTATTATTAAATAAACAAATTTTTATTATTTACAATTAGAAAATATATTGTTGTGGTACTAAATAAGTTAACAACATACATTAGTTTTAATAATAATATAAACACGTTATGCTTAAATAAAACGCATTTGTAAATTCTTACGATTAAAGCTACAAAAAATATTTTATTAAAACTTTTAAAAAATGTTTATATTAAATACATATTATATTTTAGCGTTTTAGTTACAAAGGATATACATATAAACCTTAAATAATATAAATAAACCCACTATAATACGTTATATCGTTATGTTCTAGTTACTTACCTTAAACATATTTAATTCTTACCCAAACATATTTTAAATAATATCTAAGCAACACACATTGAGGGTAAATGTTGTACTTTATAGATTTTTTAATTGTTGTTGATTGGTAGAAATTTGAGTAAATTTTATTAGATTTGGGTTTTTCTCTGATTTGTTTTTTTGCAGTTAATCTGTAATTGAATATTTTATCCACTATTTAATGTAATTTTTTTACTTTTACTTTAATTTGCATGGGCATTAGTTTGTGCACCAGATTAAACTTAACGTAGTTATTTCTATCAAAATGAGATTATTAAAAATGCTATTCAAGCTTTAAAAACAGATACCAAGAGTGAGTTTTATCACTGTGTATATGTGCATAACGATAGAGAAAATAAAAAATGTTTATACATAAAAGTTTTTTACAAATGCATTTTTTACTTAAAGCAAAAATCAGATATCACCAGAATTTGTAATACCAAGCAATTTGATTTTTATCTTATTTTTTGTAGAACTAAAACACTAAATTATCTAGCACCTTCTACGGTTAAAATAAAAAACAATAAATATGTTATAACCGCACCAAATTTAAAGCATAAATACACATAATTAAGTAAAAAAAATGCACTTAATTTTAGCAAAAGAAGACTATCCAAAAATAAAGAATTTGAGTTAAAATTATTATTTATACTAATATGCCTATTTCACAAATATACGCCCGTGACAAATTAAAATAAAAATTACAACGACGGTTTTGTATAATTTTTGGTAAAAAATTGGGTCACACTGTAATAAAATTTACTGTAAACCTTGCGAAAACACTGTTCCGTTTAAAGTAAGAAAGATTAGTGTCACTCAATTTTGTACAAATGCGCTTACGGTTTAGTGGATAATTATGCAGACAAAATATTATATTGTATTTTTTTTTGTTTTAAAAACATTTGCAAATGTTAAAATAACAAAAAATATTATTTCAAAAAAATAAGAAATTATTTAATAGTTTAATGAATGTCCTAAGTTGACGCGTAAAATAAAACTTGGATAAATAACCCCTTTTTTATTAATAAAGTAGATACTATACAATAGTAATGGTAATTAGTAAAATACTTGTTAGTTTTTTTAAATTAGTAACAAAAATTGACTAGTTTATGTAGCCATTATTTTAGTATTTTTGCATTAAAGAATCAACCCAGAGATAACTATTTATATTGTTGCTTCAAAATAACACTAGTAGTATACTTATCGATGTAAGTTTCGTTAAAGATCAACCTAGTTTTTTATAAATCTATTATTTGTCTTAAATATAAGCTATTTCAATGCCCACAAAATAAATTAAAAAATGTTTTTTTTAAATAATGATTTATAGTTAACGTTAAATAGAGTCAAAGGGGAATACATCAAAAACTATTTGTATATAAATGGAATATTAACGCTTATGCTATGCTCTGATAATGAACCATAACAACATTATTTTTATTAATAAAGAATGCATTAGTGTTATTTTAACATTAAAATAACATAAAATACTTTTTAATTTTTTTATTTTCTATTTTGTTACCTAAATGTAGTCAGTTTAGGGCAGAATGTAATTCAAATTTAAACAAACGACTTTTATTTTTATTTGAGATAAAATCACTATAGTCAAAATATTATCCCGTTAGTATTGAACTAAATAACATTAGTAACTCAATTTTAATCGTAGTTATGTGACATTAACCCACTGTGTTAACAAAAAATTGTTTTATATAAAATGTGTAATGATAAGTTATTTTTTCTATTAATTTTATTCTAGTGCTATTGAATGCATATACAATAAATCAATTTTTTTGATAACAGTGTTGTTTTATTTAAACATAAAACAAGGATTGATTTTATAAGGTTAAAGTACAAAATAACAACAATTAATATTTAAATACAATTTAATAATGAATAAGAATTAACAAATATTATTAACAAAAACTTAATAAAAAACTCGATTAAATTATAAATAACAAAAATATAGTGTTGAAAATAGTAAAGTTATTTATAGAAAAATTGTAACAACATAAAAAACAATAAAACATATAAAAAAATTTCTTAGTTAATAATTTGCATAAGTAAAAAAAATTAAATAGTCTTTTTAATTCTTTTAAAGATTAAATTGTAACATTTAGCAATTTATAATAATATAGTATATTATAAACAATACGATGTTAAGTTATTTTGTGTTTGTTATGTATAAATTCAAGTAATTATAAACTGTTTATAAAAATAAATTATTGATTTTTCAACATATTTTTTTAGTTAATAAAAAACATTTTATACGTATTTATTATTATGTACAAAAAACCTATAAAATTACAATAAATTGCAATTATTTTATTACAGTAAACTGTAAGTCAATAGTTAAACGACAATACAGTAGTTATCCTTTATCAATTTTAGTTTACGTACATTTTGTTCATTTTATACAAAAGTTATAATGCAATTTTTTTTCTGTTAACATAATTTGAATATTAATAATTATTTTTATAAATTAGGTAAATAAAATGTGTAAAAACAGATTAGAAGCAAACATTTTACAAAAACAATGCTTTAAATTAACTAATAATAGTACTTGCATTACTATTAGTACTTTTACAAAATAGAAAATTAATATTCAAGAAAACATTTTAGTGTTACTGCAATAATTTTTAATTAATAATCTAACAATTTTAATAAATAAAAAAACTGCATTTTTTTCCAAATTAACAATATCATTTCAATATACTAACTACTTTTTTACCAACAGTAGATAATAAAAAACTTATTTTTTATTGGTTTTTGTAATTTTAAAATATGTCTACTAAAAAAATACATTCACAAAAAATTATTTTTATTAGTTTAAAAAATAAACATAAAAGTTTATAATATTTTTTGTATGACGGTTAACATTTAATTACATTGAGTAAAATTTTTTCAAAAGTAATTTTAGTAAATAAATGCAAATAAAAATATGCAAAACTGCAAAATGTTAGATGAATTTATTTTGTATGTTTACGTCAGTCACAAACAAAAATTAGTGCATATATATACAAAAAATAGTACAGATGATATTTAGGTTATTAAAACACTTAAACATACGCAAACACAAACATTACGACCAAGTTATTTTTAATGACAACAATTGAAGTAACTTTTACTGTCTTTTATAACTTTTACCTGCCGATTTTTATTTTAGTTTATTAAATTATTAATAAAATTATTTATATAGTATTTTTTATAAATAATACGTAATTTTACAATTTGTTTAAAAAGTTTTTTTTTTTAAAAACAAGTTTGTTGCAGCATAATTTTGTTATAAATACACTAAATTATACGAAAATGCACATTACCAATTCAGCAATTATTCTAATAAACCCCTTTTAAATAACAATTTTTTTGTATAATTAAATATAAAATACAATTAATAAAACAGTATAAAACAATTAATAAAAAACTAATTTAAAATATAATTTTGTTATTTTATTATTAAATTAAAAACATTAAAAAAACAAATAAATAGGTTTCTATTTATTTATTTATTTATTTTTACAACTTTGAATGTTTTACAGACGACATATTGTAACAATAAAAATTTTAGTCAAGCCGAACGTTAGTCGACATTTAATGCCGGTGGTAGAATGTAAACCCGATTTAAGTTAAATACAGTACCATTAAACCACTTTGGTACAAAAACGTAATTTAAATAATGAAATTACTTAAATTAATCTCAACGTTGTTAATTTTTTTGTTAAAATCTATGTTAGTGTATTTTCGTTAAACCAAAAATTATTTAGTGTTTACTATAATTGAATCGATAAACGCCTGCAATACTCAAGTTTAAATAATGTCCGGGGTACAATGCTCAAATTCGGATCTTGATAAACAGGAGTTCAAATCCTACCACTGGCACCAAATTGCGGGCCCACGTTTCGGCATCGCTAACATGTCCACTGCTAAAAGATGTTTCTTGTAAAACTTTCAAAGTAGCAAACATAAAATAAATAAGTAAAAAAAAATAAATAAAATATTTATTTTTTTAATTTTTTAATATATTTATTAAACTAGTTAATAAAAATAAATAAATATTTTTCCTATAAGTATGTGTCTTATAAAAACAAGGAATTTTACGCCAACCATTTGAATTGTTAAATAAAAACAAGTTTAAACTGATTTATTATAAATATTGTTAAAAATCCTTTGTTTTATAAAAATAATTGATACAACAAAACATACCTAATTTAATTAAAAAAAACAATGTGGCAAAAAAAATAATTACATTAGATTAAATTTTATTTTATAAAATGCGTAATATCAATAAAAACTTAAAAATTTGTAAAATAAACGTGTTAAGTAATCAAAAAATTGTTGGAATTAAAAAGTTTTGTTAATTAAACATGAATAAACTAAATGAATTTACAATTGACACGTTTGCTAATTTTTAATTAAAATTAAATTAAATAATAAAATCAAAAAAATAAACAGAACAATCTTAAAACATATTAATTATTAAATGTTTAAAAAATGCATAAAATAACCTAAAAAATTGACATTTTGGATAATTTATAATTTATTTAGTTGTACACAAAGATTTAAATTAATTGTGTTTACCAAATGTATAAAATGTATTTTAAATAATTTTAAAAGACAATAATGTTAAAATGTTTGTGCTGTTATTTCCGAATTTTGCTAAAATTTTCATTTTTTTATAAAATAATTTGCTTACATGTGTTATTTACACGGATAATGTGCTAGAAAATGTCAAAAGTTAAAAAAATGGACCCGTACAAACAAATTTTAAAACAATATAAAATTAATAATTAAAAAAAATTATTATTGTGATTTAGCAAGAAATATTAAATAATTAAAAAAAAATTTAAATTGGTACTCGCGTATACATTTACAAATTGGTATTATTTTTTTGTATATTACACAATTTACTATATATTTGACCTACTTAAACTAAAAAAACCTTGTTAAGCAATGTTAATGCAATGCTTAATATTCCTGATTTAAGTGTTCTTAATTTATGTCTAAATTTTTAAAAGATAGGTTACAAAATTGTAAAAAACGTATTTTTTATACAGTATATTATTTAAATTATAAAAAAATTAAGTTTTAAAAAATGTTATTAGTACATTTATAGACAAAAATTAAAACTGTCTGACAAAAGTTATAACAGACAGTAAATACCAAGGTGGTCTTGCGGTAGAGCACTCAAATTTGGACCTCGGTGGGCATAGACACCAAAATGCAGGTACACGTTTGGCTTTGCTAAAACATCTACTGCTAAAAGATGTTTTTAGTAAAACATTTAAAAATTTAGACATAAAATAAAATAAATTAGTCTTAAATTGTTAACATTATAAAGTTTTTAATGTACTCTTTACATAATCGTGTATGTTACTTAATAAAGTTTTTAACAATATATATATACATATATATATACATATATATATATATATTTGGTTTAGGTTTTAGGAAATAATGGTATTATAATTTATTGTACAAATATATGTTGTATTATATTATAATCAATAATTATTTTTGCAAAAATGTTAAATAAATTGTGTTGCTAAAGTATTACTCTACATATGTTTTATTAATAGTTAAATGGGCCTAAGATAAATAACTAAAACAAAATTTTATAAAATATTACAGTGTTTTTATTTTTGTACGCTAATTATTAATTATTGTTTATTAAATTACAAAAATGTAGTATATAATTTGTTTAATTTTGTATAATTTAATAATGTAAAAATGCAGGTGTCAAATCGTATATTACAACTTTACTTAATACGTTTCAGTTTGTTATATTAAACAAATATTATAAATATAAATATTACAAAATAATAACCTAAATGTAAGCAAATATATGTTAATTTTAATTATATATATATATATATATATATATATATATATATATACATATATAGTTTAGACTAAAAATAACTTTACCTAGGTAGGAGCATAAATCATGTTATTTTGCTAGTCCCGAGCAACTTTAAAAACCTGGCCTAGTGTAAAACATGATAATGCTACGGAAACAATACAACAAAATGGCATTTTGGCAAACAAAGTTAAAAAAATAATCATTCGTATCTAAATGACAGAGCTACACATATAAGTAACAACCAAAAAACGTTTAATGACAGTGAGACGTTGTTGTTGTTGTTGCTGTTTTTTACTAGAATTGTTGTTTTACTACATTATGCTTAGCTTTAAAGGAAAAAGGTTTTGTATTATATATATATACATAAATACTACAAAAAACATTTAACTGTGAACATTTAGCAAACATAAATTTGCATTTTTAACAAATTATTAATTAAATATGATAATAAATATTTTACAAAGGAACACACATAATATTGAACAATTTATTAAAAGATAATTAATAAATATAAATTGTTTTTAAATCTTTATCTTTATATGTATTTTTAAATTGTTTTTAATTTTAATAATACTTACTAACTGTCTCTGTAAAATAAAACAATGCTTGTGGGGAATTAATTATTTTATTTACTTATAATAAATATAAGTATATTAATGTTGCAATGACATGTATGTCAATGCTATTCTATTAACATAAATTATTTACAGTTAAAATTATTAATTTTTAATTTACAAAAAAATAATTTTAAATTTATATTATAAAAATTAACATTAATTATTTATTTTTATTTTTTTTTAATATCAATTTAATTTAATTGTAATCTCTCTTACTCGACACATCTATACAGTAAAATTACATTAAAAGTTTGTTCACTTATGTTTATTGTTAACACTAATGTATACAAATAAGTTTGTATGTGATTATATATGTTTTTTTAATGTTAATAATCTAGTTTTAAATACATAAACATTACTAATTATATAAATATGTATATATATATATATATATATATTACAATTTTGCAATTTAATGTTTTTATTTTTATTAATATAGTCCACGCATAAATTAAAAAATTAATACGTTATAAACAAGTGATTGTAAATTATCTTAAATTATCTTAAATTTAACTCTACAACAATTTATAAAAAAAAATGCATAATACAAATAATAAAATATTTTTAAGGTTTTTTCAATATAGTTGAATTTTACTTATTCTATGTTTAAAGTGTATCGAATGGTTAACTGTATTAGAACAAAAAGTAACTACACTACTTTTCAGTAATTTATAATAAAAAACGTTATTTTATTAAAATAGATAACATTGTTATTTTAACAAAAAAAAATATTTTATTATGTTTATAAAAATAATAATTTTTATTACTTGAACCTATAAAATAAATTACTAATAAAATTGTGTTTAGTTTTTTGTTTATTTATTACTTATAAATATATATAATATAAAAAATTAAATTTTATGTACATATTCGTCATTTTACAAAACGGGATTACCAAAATTTATTAAAACATATATTTTTATAAAAAACATTTAAACATTATTAGACGATTATTAAATAAAACTTGTTTTCAATAGAATAATCAAAATTTTAACATTAGAATACATCTTATTTTTTATGATTTTACTATTTTTATTACCCTTTCACACCAAGTGCAAAACAAAAATTCATTTAGATTTGTGTTTGCTGTATCTACCAAGGTTGTTATCTAAAACTGATTTTTATACACATTTAATTAAATCATAACATTTCTTTTCACTTTAATTGCTGTTGTCATTGTCTTATTATTTTATTTTGTACCAATTATTTATTTCTAATCTACGTTGTTTATTTAATACATATAGTTGAAGTAAAATAAAGTAATGTACATTTTTGTATATTTTGTTATATTGTTATATTATAAATATTGTCAAAAATCATCGTTATATTAAAACGCACAATTTATTTAATATTTATTATTATTTACAGTAATTACAGGATTTATTAAAAACCAAAAAAGCTCAATTTTCGATTTGCCAAAAATCTTTAATACAAACGAGAATTCGTTGTTGTTATTGTTGTTTTGCCGTAATAGTTGTGTTTTTTTATATGCATATTTTTAAAAACCAAATGGTTTTGTGTAATATATATATATATATAATATTAGCAATAATAATATATTTAATAACAGTAATAATTAAAAAATGATAATAAAGCATTTTTTATTATACAAATTCTAAATATTAGTATATATAATAACTTACATCTAACTATAAAATAAAATTGTATTAATATATAATTATATTTTTTTAATAATTTATATTAATTAAATATTTTTAACCTGCGATTTGTTGTATAAGCAAAACATTATAATAACACTAGTTATTTTAAATTATCTATTTGTAATGTAATGTATTAGTATAACATTACTAATGTTACATTTTATTTATTAGCTAATTATTAGAAACGTTAATTATTTTATTTTCGGTAAAAGTGCATTTTGTGTTATTATCTGTATACACAATTCAAATAGATAGTTAGTTTTATATATATATATATATATATATATATATATATATCATCCACTTTATCGTGAGTTCAGCAAATCATTTGAATCGGGAATGACGAGAAGATCACATATACACGTTAAGTGCAAAATCAATGTATTGCCAAATTCATGTTTGCCATATTTAGCAAGGTTACTATCTAATCCCAACAAAGTTCAAAGTAACCTTTACATTAGCCTATCCAAATCATGAGTGTTTTTTTTCGTTTTCTTTGGTCTGACCAATTACCGTTGTTTGTAATCTGCCCATTTTAATTTGTGACCATCTATTAACCTTCATCCAGAGCATTACTTTATTAGCCATGCTCATTCATGAGTCATGAATCATTCGCATTTTATATATACTGACATATTTGCACATAGTGTCCCCTAAATAACACTATGCCTCTTTACGCATATCATATTGAACATGACTTTTGAATATACTTTGATTTTGAATTTTTTTCTAGCCTATGTAATTTTACATTACTTTACTTTTTTTTGGACTGATGTTATACACTGCTAATTGTATTGTATTTTTAATAATTGTAAATATTTTGTGTGTGCGAAAAGCTACTTCTACTGAAGTATTTAAGCCAATAACCATAAATAAAATAATAATAATAATATATATATATATATAACAAATGCAGTTAATTTAATGTATTATACTTGTTTCATAATCTATTAAAATGTAATAATTACACAAACAATAACAAATAGCATGTGCATTATAAAAAATAGTATATTCAATGTAATAATTACATACTACGCGTTACAATGTTGTAAATAAATCTTACCTTCTATAATGTTTTAAACGTTTTTTATACATACTGATATTATACATTTAAGTGCCGTTATTAATATCAAATCAATTATTTTTTATTTTAACAATTTAAGACATTGGTTTTTATCAATAATTTTAAATAAAAATATAAAAAGACGTAAACTGTTAAATAAATTTACAAGCATATATAATTTTGGTATATATATATATATACAAAAAAAAAGGACAAACAGTAATTAATTACAAATGTTAACAACAAAAAAACACAATTTTGTTAATTCTAAACGTTAATACAAAATGAGTGTTTAAGCGTACGACAAGTAATTTAGCGTTAATAAAAATTATTAAAAAATGTCCAGCAAACATAAAAAGAATTGATTAAAAAACAATTGCAAAAAAACAAAAAAGACAGTAGCAAATAATAACTCCAAAACTCTGTACAAAAGTGAAAAACAATTGTCCCGAACTAAAAAAATTACAAATATTTTAATCAAAAAAAAATATTATTGTTTACTTTTAACAAATAACGAGCAATCATCCAAATGAGTAAAACATTATAGGGAAACATTTAATTAACCTCACATATTTTGATAATCATATAAATGTAACTAAAATCCAAAAATATGTAACCAAAGTAATAAATGCAATTCAGAAGTTAAAAAACAATAAAGCAGGAGAATTTTACTAGGTTAATGCAAATATGTGTAAAAAAACTATCAAAAACGGTTTTTTAATAGAAAATTAAAATAGTCAAACAACAGGTTGGTAAACCATAGAAAACGTGCCTTTAAAATGTTTAAAAAATGTAATTAAACAAAACGCTGTAAAAAATTTAACAAACGTTTGGCATAATGTTGAAATATGTAGAAAAACTGTTGTATAATGTTTATTCCAAATAATAGGACTTTGTAGTAATTCTCCTGATTTAATTGTTACCTAATTAATCTGTGTTTATTTTTAAAACAAACTAATTTTGAAATATATATATATATATATATATATATATATATTTGTGTGTGTGTGTGTGCTATATTTGTTTTGCTTTGTTAAATAAATATTAACAATAAAATAACAATGCACAGCATGTTATAACATTAACAATAGTTTTGTTTTAATTATTGGCTATATATATATTGTGTTATTGTGTTTGTTATGTAAACGGCCAATCGTAGTCAAACAATGTTTTAGTTTGGTATTAATTTTAATGAGCTTAACATGTGTAAATTATATGTAATACCTTAAGTAGTAAAAATAGATTAAAGTATAAAAAATAATTTTGTTATAAAATACAACACACTTAAATAATGTTTATTACTGTTTTTTATAACAATACTGAATGCAACAAGTTTGTTAAAATTTACTCTATTAATTTTATTTTTACATTTACATATTATTTAAACTAAACTTTAAAAAATATATTCAACCGCGTAGTGTGGACAATTTTTAGCAATATACATCTTAGCAAAGCTAACCCTCGGTTCCTAATCAGCAACCGTGATGCAATTTTTATAAATTTTATTTTAATTAATAATTTATCACTTACCTATATCTAAAACGTAAAAAATATTTAATTTACACATTTGCTGCACAGCTTTAATTGTTTAATGAAACAATTTCTATTGATTATCAATTTTTTTCTACTATTTTTAGATTTTGAAATGTATTTTTTAATGAATTGCAAAATGAATTTAAAATATTTGACTGTTAAGTTTTTCACATAAAAATAAATGTACTAATTTAGCAATATGGACGTACATCTTGCAATAAAGATTGCCATTTTGTGCTAATACAAATGTAACTAATCTCGTTTGTTGCTTATCCACCTGGAGAAACCCAGGTTGTCTTGTGTATATTTTTGTAGGCAAAAAAGGTGTTGCCAACATTCATTCCACAATGACTGTTTAGCGTCAACAACTTATATCTATTATTATTTATGCTATTAATATAACCATGTAGTCCAACATTTAGGAAATACCCAAATATGTTTTTGTTCAATTTTGTATTAAAATCACTGATTAAAATTTTAATGTATCTTCTTGACACATCATTAAAAAACTTTTTACTTAATTTTTAAAATAATATTTTTTGTTTTTTTTAGTAGCCTTAAAATGACATGTTTTAACACTGGTTCATGTATTTGACATTGAGAATTTTGCAAATCAAAAATTAAACTTCTTTTCGGCTTTCACTCAACTCTGTAATTTGTGTAACTTTGTTATCTACATACGTGCAATAATTGCTATGCTGCCGTTTGCCAAATATGCATTTTTTTATTGTTTCCGTAGCAGTATATTTTTTTACAAATGCTAAAATGCTAACCTTGCGCTTAAAACATCCTCCTTTATTCAGGGTAAATACTAGCTAAATTAAATAATTTATGATTTAAGCTGGGCGGAGTTATATATATTTATATGTATATATATACTGCATAAATAATGTATAAACAATATAATTTTATAAATAAAAATAAGTTTATATATTTTTTAGTTGATTAATAATTTGTTACTTACAGATCACTACAACGTACAAGATAAAATATATATATATAAATTCAAAAACTATTAAAAGTATAATATTATATTAATTAAAAAATAGTAATAATAAAATAAAATGTATTTATATGTTTATTAATTAATTAAATTAATATATTAATAATTAAATACATTATATTTTTTAATAAGAAATAATTTTAGTTTATATATTGCCATCAGTCAAAAAAGGTTTTCTTAAATGCAGCATTTTTAAAAATTTTTAAAATGCTAAATATTATATTTTGAAAACATAAATAAAACATCTTATATAATTATACAAATAAATTTTTGTTTATTGTATATATTTAAAATAAATAGATTAATACTTTTAAATAATAATCTAAATTTGTGATTATATTATATCCTTTAATTATAATGTTCTTAAGTTAATTGTATATCAAAACGTTTCATGTAAATTAATACGTACCTGCATTATCTATAAAAAACTTTTTGTAATTAATTTATTTTAAAGAAATATATTTTTAATGTTTTTATTAATATAAAAATAAGAATCAAACCGACAAAAATTAGTAAAAAAAAGAAAATTTTTGTTTTTTATTTATTAAAAAGCAGTTGTATACATTAAAAGTAATAAAAAATGTAATAATTTGCTTTACGTGTACCTACAAAAAAATTTATTTAAAAGAAAATTGAGTTTGTAGCATATTTTCGCTATGTATAAAAATGTTATTTTTTTACCTTATTTAAAAAAAATAATCATCAACAAATGTTAAATATGAATTAATAAATTTAAGGGTTAAATATTTAATTGTAATTTCGATTAATCATAAAATTATTTTAAATATTTAGTTAAAGCTAATAATAATGTTTGCTTTTTATTTTTTAAGGCAATTAACATTTTGTTTGCATTTTAAAATCATTAAATAGTGTAATTTAATTTGTTTTACTAAATTATTTTAAAATTATTTTAGCACTATTTAAAAAAATATATATCCACAAATAACGTGCTAATTTTAAAAAAATAATACAAAATTAAAAAAAAACTTTAGTTTACATGTTTAAAACTCTTAGAAAAATTATATATATATATATATATATATGCATATATATATAAATACTCAAACATTTATTTACTATAAATGTTTGTAAATATTTCTTACAATTAACAGCTTAGAAAATAAATATTAAATTTATTTTAACTGTACGTACACACTAAGCACTTGTTATTAATATTTTTATTTATGCAATGTTATTTTTAAATAACAAAACGCTATAGATAAAAACTTCGGAAACATTAACTTATTATTACATGTAACATTATGAATCAAATAATTATATGGTTAAATCTGTGGTAAAAAAATATTATTGGTTTTCAACATTTATTTATATATTTACTATTTCAGAAATATATATATATATATATATATATATATATATATTATATATACATTTAAAAATATTTTTTATAATACACAAAACCGTTCATTTTTGCAATAAAGCACAATACCAGCATTTTAAAAGAAACACAAATAATTAGTTTTTGAATATAGTTTTTTATTTACTAAAATACATAAATATACAAAATAAAGGTAAGAAAGTTAATAATGTCAATAATTTGAGTAATATCCACGCTTTTGTTTAATTTCTGCAAACAACTTGGGGTAGAAATCTATCAACGTACCAATATAATTTTTTCAAATGCAATTTTTTACAACATGGTTAATTTTTGCTTCTAATGATACGTTAATTTACATCTGGTTAACCTTACTTTTTAAAATACAAAAAAGGTTTTCAATTACATTGAGGTTTGGACTGTTTAAAGGAAGTTGAATAAAAAAAACCTTTTTGTTTTTTAAAGCTTTTGTTGTTTTAGTTAAAATACGTATAGTAAATTGTCAGTTATGCTAAAATACACATTTCCACTTTTGAAGTATGCACAAGAGCATTGTTTCGAATAATTGTTTAGTTTCCAGTAGCATTTCTGAACAACTCGTTATAAAACAATTGTTTGAATATTTGTACAAATTTGAGACTATTTAAATTGTTAATAGTAAGCATCTATTTTAAAAACTGTTTGTATTTAAATGTAAAATATTCTTTAACACATAAAGAATGTGCAATTTTTATTGCAGCACAAGTGTGGTTAATTAGAAAATTTGGACTATAAATAACTTTTAAATGTTTAGTTTATTGTTCGTAAAATACCACACATTTATTTGTAAAGTATATTAATCTACAAAATGATAATACATATTTCTGAATATATTTACCAACTGTACAAACAATATAACATTGCAAATGCAATTCTAAGTTCAGTATACAAAATATGCTATCTAGACTTAGTAACCAGCATTACGTTGCAACACAGTGTATTTTTAACAAGGACGTGGGATATGGTACTACCCCAATGTGTATTGCCAAATCAATTACACAGTACACAGTACACACTTCTACACAACAAGCACTGCATATAATAATGATAGGTATATAATTACGCTTTTGAATTACTATAAAACGCCCGCTACTCCCTCTAACACGCATTAACAGCACAAATACTTACTGACAAATGGTCCTGATCAAGAAAATAAGCAAATTGAATAACCGTGCTTTTACCGTAGACGTTAACCGCTTACAAGATAAACAAAACACTAAACAATGAATCGATAATGTTTCATGAGCAGTAGAAAATGTAGTTGTGTCTACAGACACTAAGAACATTGCTTTTATATAAGGGCGATATTATTATTATTATTATTATTAAACTTTAATATCTTACTAGATATACATTTAGCATAAATTACATTTTTATTATCAATATAAAAAAGTAATAGTACAAATAATGGGATCAAAATGAAATAAAATGTTATATGCTAAGGAATATAAATATAATCTATATAGTATGCATGTGATTTTAAAAAAATATTCAAAATTGCTGTACATAAAATTAGTTATTAAAAAACACAACTTGTACTGTGAGATGACTAAATTAGTTCAAATGAATGGGTATGTAGAACAATTCCTACTTTAATAAATTTCTTAGTAGTTCAATTTGGTTTGATTCTGAATTGGTTAGTACTCTGGATAAGTAAGGCAAACATACATTGTTGTATTGATTAGTTTTGGTTTTTATGTGCAGGTAAGTTCTCCTTGTTTTTCCAAAAGCTTTAGAATTGTTAAAAACTGCATGTAGCGGGTAATTGTTATTATTTTTAATCCTTGATGCTAATTGTATACAGAATTTAAAATGTTTATTAACACTATCATTTAATAAGATAAAATATTTGATTCCTAAAGATTTTAATACCAATGATATGCATTTTTTTAAAATAATGTAATCCTGTTTTAATAAACTAGAAAAAATTATGGGTAAGCAATATAATATCAAAAGATAAAAACATGATGTAACGAACAATTTAGTAATATAATTGTTAACATTTAGTTTTCTTAATCTTTTTATATAATAGCATAATGATTTGGTTTTTAAAAATATATGCTTTACATGATCACACCAGGTAAGTATGTTATTTATGTTTACATCAAGATATTTAATTTTGTTATAGGTGCATATATTTGTTTGATTTAACTTAAATGTTCTGTTTCATTCCATTGTTTCTCTTGGACGCCTTGTTGTAAATTTAATAAACTTGCATTTTGATAGATTAAAATTGAGATTAAAGTTAGTAGACCATTTTTCAATTTTATTAATAAAATTTTCAAAATTGTTTAGATTATTGTTTAAAGAAACCTTTGTGCATAATACCATATTATCTGCAAATTTAAACAAAAATAATGATTTTGGCACTATCAATAGATCTACGTACAGTGAAAATAACGCAATAGTGTACTAACGCATCGTTATTGTTTTTTATAATTACAGATATACCCCGAAAACAAATACCACTGTCAAAAAAAACGACGGAAAATTAATTGTGATATGTTTGTTTGAAAGGACTGTTTTGTTTGACCTTGGCGTATGTTTGAATTACTTTTTGTACAGTTTTTGTCTAAATACACACGTGGCACTCCGACTTGCGTTTTTATAACTTTCCGACTTACTGGAAAGTTGTATTATTA
>JAKXYG010001212.1:0-275000 GCA_025895645.1 Cardicola forsteri
ATATTTTAAAACGTAAAGTAAACCGTTTAAAAACTGACGTATTATTAGAAGCAAAAATTAGTGATGTAAAAAATTGCATTTTGAAGGACTATATTGGTACGTTGATAGATTCCTATCTCAAGCGGCTGACAAAGGTTAAACAAAAGCGTGTATAATATTTAAATTACTGACATTACTAAGTTTGTTACCTTTAATTTGTACATTTATGTATTTTAGTAGTTAAATAAATTTTTAAAACGAAGATATCTGTAAAAATATTCTACAACAATCTTTATAAAAAAGTTAATTAGTACGTTACCATTGATTTAGTACTCTCATCATTAAAATCTTTTTGTACATTTTTGATTTGTATGTTTATACAACATTACAAAAACCACATTATTAAGTGCAATTCAGTAATACTTTTAAGATTATTGTTGTTAAATTTGGAAATGAAAACATTGTGATTTCAATTAATTTAAACTTTAAATATGTTTTCAAATTACGTTGTTAATCTTTAAATAATAATGACAATAATCGCATTTAGTTTCGGTAATTGTTTTTGAACCCATGCCTACGTACTTAAAAATTAGGACCAACACAGCATAAACATTAAATATGTTTTTAAATTATTTTATTGTTTTATAAACGTTAACAACAATTTACACAAGAGGTAAGCTACATTATATTAATTTAATTTTGTATTTGTAACAAAAGAAAGTTAGTGCAATATTTGTTAAAAAATAAACATTTTAATTTATATGCAATTTACCGAGGAACATTCGTTAATTAAAAATTTTAAATTAATAAACATAAAACAATAAATAGTAAACTATATATATTAGCCCGCAATTTTTATTAAAAAAATATAATATATTATGTAATATTGAAAATGTAAATACAGATTTACCAGTAAATATCAATAAAAGCATAAAATATCTCACAACAAACTTAGCAAAAGTATTAATTTATACGGCACAGTTGCGTAGCTAGTGTTAACGCTATATTTATTTTAATTTTTTATGCTTTTTTATATATCTACTTTACAGATACAGCATTATTAAGTGTATAAATTAGAAATACCGTAAAATTATTTGTACTAAATTGGGGAATGTTAAGATTGTGATTTTAATTAATATACACATTACATTTTAAGCTGTTATTATTTTTAAATATTAACAAAAATTAACACAGGATGTAAGTTTATTAATCAAAGTATTTTATATGCTTATAACAGAATAATTTTAGGACAAAATTAGATTTACAAGAAGTCTTGGAGTATATATTGAGTTTATTAACACGCGAAAGTCAATTGCTTAAATTTATTAATATTTTTAATATTAAAAATATATACAAATGTTAAATAGCAATTTAACGGTAATTAATAGTAAAACTATGTATTTTTACTTTGTTACTATTTATATGTGCGCACAATTTACACTAAAAATATTTTGTACATTATTTTTTAAATTTATATTTACTACTTTGAATGTTTTACGAGAAAAAATATCAGCAGCAAACATTTTTGTCGAAGCCAAACGATATCCCACATTTAACTAGTTAAACTTATGCCAAACCAGGTTCAAGTTTAAAGCTGTAAAACTAGATTTATTTATACGCAATGTACTAGCAAACAATAGAAAAATTATTTAACAATATACATTTCATAATGATTATCTAAAAGATTAAATTTTATGACAAAATCTACTTGCTACTATCGTGAATTAGAACCTATTTTAACTTTTTAATTTGTATACTTATAAAACTACTTATACATTTATTTTACAAATATAACATGATGTAAAATGTCATTTAAAAACTACTTTAATGTTATTACTATTACATTATAGAATAAACGCATTTTGGTTTTATGTAATAAATATTTTCTAATTTATAAATATTGAATATATATTTAAATTACGTTAGTATTTATTTGATATTAATGACAATCACCGCAGTATGTAAGTTAAATTTTAGAAATTGTAATATTATATATCCTTGTAAAAAAATAAACTTGAAAGAAATTTAGGTATAACACAAAAGTTTGAATAACTATGCTTAATACTAACAAAAATTTAGTTGTTGATTAAATTAATTAAATTGTTTTTAAAAAAAATAATAAAAAACACAAAAACCGCAAATTAACAGTAATGTAGTGTATAACTCTTTATTTTACTTTGTTACTATTTATAATAACACTCAATTTATAGTAGAAATATATAATGCTTAATACAGCATAAAAATGCAAGTTCACATTTTTATACATTTTTTATTCAAGTTACTATTAAACAATAGCAAAAATATTTAACAAAATATCCCAAAACAAAAGTATTCAAAAAATCTATTTTCATGGCATTACCAGGTTACTAGTGTCATAGTTAGATAACTTTTAACCTTCAAACGTGAAAACTGACACAACCATCTACACGACTGCTTAATATATATAACATAATTTACAGTATAATTTATAAATATCTTACAATTATTAGTATCTAATTTTGCAATAGAAACATTGTGAATTCAAATCATAAACAATTTTCCACATATAAACATTAAGACGTTTTCAAATTATTTTTAACATTTTTTAAAATATTAACAAACATCAATGTTTAATTATCTGAATAACATGTGCACAAAATTAGTTAGAAATCAAAACATTATATTTACATAGAATTTATAACAGTCATTTGTTAGGTTTTAAAATTAATTTGAACTTTTAAATTTTAAAAAAATATAAAATTATAAAACAGCAAATCAGCAGTAAATAAAAATTTAATTATATACTTTAGTTTTTACTATCTATAATTGTGCCCTGTTTACATCAAAATTAAAAAAACTTTTAATACAATAAAACAGCAATTTAATTATAATCGATAATGTACTTTGTTACTATATACATTAACCCCCAATTTAAATTAAAAATAGATAATGTATTATGTGGTAGTAAAAAACGCAAGTTTAAGTTTTTTGTATTCAATTTATCAGTGAACCTCAACGAAGGCACTTAACAAAATATTTCACAACAAACGTATTCAAAAAATTAATTTGTACGGCACAGTCGACTTACTAGTGTCATCGTTAAAATCATTTTTCATCTTTTTAATCTGTATTTTTATACAACTACTTTAAGCATAGAACATTATTAAGTGCATAAATTAGAAATTACTTTAAAATTATTAATATTAAATTTGGGTTTAAAAACGTTGTAATTTTTATTAATGCAAACAATAAATATGTTTTCAAATCACTAATAACAATCAACGCAGTGCTTAAGTCGTAGTTTATTATTTAAAGTACTTTATACGCTTGTAAAGAAAACTTAAAGTAAATTTAGGGGTAAAACAAAATTAAAATTTAAAGTTTAATACCTTAGTAGAAATGCATTTGGCGTAAAATACATTGATAAAAAAACAAAATTAAAAAAACAGAAGTACAAATAATAAAAATAAAATGAAATACAACCTCACAACAATTACCACAAATAAGGGATTATTTAATTAAAACCTCTCTAGCAATTACATAATATACAAGAGAAACATCATTTTATTTACAAAATATAAACACTATATAATAATTAAAAAATATATAATTATAGTTACAAATATATTGCAAGTAAAAAATTGTATAAAATATAAAACATTTTTAACACAATTGTTCATTTTACAAACTAGAAAACAAAAAGCATTAAAACGGATAAGTAGAATCTGAAGTTTAAAGTTAAATAATTAAATCTTTATATTTACAATTATCATGACATCATATTTACGGCAGATTTAAATGTGCATTTAACATCAATTTAAATATAATTCATTGTTTATTTCTTATAAAATTAAGTACATAAAATAACAGTAGGCTAATTATTATAATAATTATGTAACTTTAATTTATTATTTACGTTTATTTATTATTGTTTTAAAAATCGGTTATTTTCTACTAAGCCGAAATTATACCTAATATTAGTAGAAACCAAATTACAGTTGATGTTGACTTTTTTAATATTAAATTATTATTATTATTACAAAACTCTTTGCTTTTTAAAAAAAATAGGCATGAGGCAATAAGATAACAATTACAGCAAAAATTAACATCAAAGTGCCATAATTCAAAAAGAACATAAGACAACAAAATGTTTCAATGTATTTAAACATTCTACCAAACGTTTCGCTTGTACCTATAAAACATACATTTTAATTAGATCTTTCCAGATAGTTCTTAGCCAAGTTTTCTTTGGTCTGCCAACCTTTCTTTTACCTTTTAAAATTGTCTATTCCAAAACTGTTTCTGCTAGTCTTTTAAGCGGTAAACGTAGAATTTGACCAAGTAATTTTCTTTGTCTAATTGTAATAATGGAGTGAACGAGAGTCAGTTTTTTTCATGATCTCATCATTTGAAATATGATCGCGCCAGGTAATCTTTCAAATACTTCTAAGACACCGGTGATGAAAAACGTCCACCATCTTATCAATTTTGTCCGTACGTTTCCACGTTTCACTTCCATAAATTGCTGTAGAAATGATTATTAATGCGTACAAACAAAGTTTTGTCTTTAGACGAATAAAAAAACATGACCATATTGATCTGAATCTATTAAAAACTGACATTGCCTTACCAAGTCTAACTTTAACATTAATTTTGGTTTGTCTGTAATTACCAATGATGCTTTCCAGATATGTAAAGAAAACAACAGTATCTCCAAATTGTCCACTAATTTTAATGGGCAAATCATTGTTTGACTTTATGCACAACACTTTTATCTTTAAACAATTAATCCGTAAGCCAATACGAGAACTGATATTACTGAGTCGTGTTGTCATATTTTGCATCATTTCTGGGGTTTTACTGAGTAGACCAATATCATCTGCAAAATCCAAATCCGTTAATCTGCCTTGGTTCCATTTGATACCATAAGACAAATTATTTATGGATTGAGTCATAATAAAATTAATTACCAGAAAAAACAAAAACGGTGACAAAATACATCCTTGACCTACTTCCGTAACAATTTCAAACATAGCACAATGAACACTTTTTGTTCGAACACAACAACTTGAATTTTGGTATTGCGAACGCATAATATTCACATATTTTAATGGTATTTTGTAAAACTTAATGATTTTCTACAAAGATTCTCGATAAACACTGTCAAAAGCTTTTGTAAAATCAATAAAATTGATTGTTAGTGATTGCTGAAATTCTTGACTTTGCTCAATAATGTTACGTAGGGTGAGCATTTGTTTAATACAGCTTCCTTTTTTTCAAAAACCTGCTTGTTGTTCTTAAAGGTGTTTATCTACCGCATTACTTAAACAATTTAAAATTACTTTGCAAAACACCTTACCAGAAACAGACAATAAGGTTATTCCGCGCCAATTATTGCAATTATTCAGACTTCTTTTTTTGGGAAGAGTTACAATTACTCCTTGCCGCCAATCATTTAAATGTGTTTATTATGCCATATAACATTAAATAAATAAACAAGCTCACTTGCTACAACATTACCTCCATGTTTGAGCATCTTTGAATTTATCTCGTCAAGTTCTCCTGCTTTATTGTTTTTCAACCTTTGATTTACATAGATCACTTCAGTTACAGAAATGTCATCAATGCATATTTCCGGATTTTGAGTCACATTCATATTATCATCATTATCAAAATCTATGAGAGTATTTGGCATAGGCTGATTAAGTACTTTTTTTAAATGTTTTACCCATCTAGATAATTAATTATCATTTGTTAAAAATAAACAACTATATATATCTAACTTAATTTTTTGCTTAAGAAAATAAGTACATTTAGTTTAAATGTTTATAATAAATCTTAAAGTTTTAGTTTGTGCAAATACATAAAAACTTTAACAAGTACGCAGACGTTGTACAAAGACTGTTTAATTGGAAATACCTAGTTTTCAGTTGTTTGCCCAAATAGATTACAATAATGGAAACCAAACAAATTAAGACCAGTGTTTATTCAGTAGCTTTAAAAGCTGTATAAAGTTGTAACAACAGTAATTGCGGAATTTTTTATCGTTTTTTATGTTTTAATTGTTCACGTTTATAATTGGATAGTAAATGCGTTATGACTTGAGTAAAAAAACATTTAACTACCATAAAATAAATTAATAAGTAATAACATTTACTAACATTATTATAAATGTATGTTAAAATAAACACAAAACGATGTTATTTATTGACAAAGAAAGGATATTGAGCGTTTGTAAAATTCTACTGTTTGTTTTATTTATCTAGATGATTGCTCATTATTTATTAGAAGTAAACAATCATCTTTTCCTTTAATTAAAATATCGGTGTTTTTTCTAACTCCCGACGGTTGTTTTACAAATTTATTTTTTTGCTATTGCCTTATTTGGTTCTTTGCATTTGCTTTTTAACTAATTATTCTTATCTTTTAACATGTTTAACATGTTTATCTAAAGTTTTATATTTATCATTAAATATTTTCCAAATAACAGGATTGTTAGATTGATCTCTCTCTAATTTTGTTTTCTTTCTGACATTAATTAAATTCCAGGAAACTAATGAAATTCATTGTTTTTTTGTAAAGCGACATCTTCTACCTAGCACATTTGTTGCACAGTCAGTAATTGTTTTATAAAACAATTTCCATTACTCATTAGATTTTTTTACTTTTTTCAGATTTTGAAATGTATTTTTTACGGAATTGTAAAATTGATTTGAAATTTTTGACTGTTTAAACATTTTACACGAAAATAGATGTAATTTTTTTATGGTTTCTATTGTTTTTAATTTTAAACAAAATTTTTCAACAACAAAATTGTAATTAGATCCAACATTTGCATCGCGATATGCACGTACATCTTACATTAAAGATTGCTATTTTGTGCTAATACAAATATAGTTAATCTCGTTTGTTGTTATTTTTTGTCTGGAAAAACCCGCGTTGTTTTCTGTATATTTTTGTAAACAAAAAACGTGTTGCCAACACTTATTCCACAATAATTGTTTAGCGTCAACAACCTATAACTATTATCATTTATGGTATTAGCATAATCATGTGGACCAACATTTGAGAAGTACCCAGATCTGTCTTTTTTCAATTTCGCATTGAAATCACCGATCAAAATTTTGATTTCTCTTCTTGGCAGATCATTCAAAAAACTTTGTAATTGATCATAAAATTATTTTTGGTTTTTCTCAGTAGCCTCAGTAGGGGCATAGACTTGCACAATTGTTACTTTTGCAAATCTGATGTTGAATTTAGCTGAAATAATACGGTCGTTGACAGGTTTTCATCCTTTAACAGCATTTTAACTTAACATAATACCAACTCTATTAATATGATATTTTTTATGTTTAAAATATAAAATTAATGTATCTTTACTCTTAAAATAACCTTGGCCTTTCCATTGCATTTTGCTAATACCCAAAATGTTTAAATTGTACTTTTTCATTCTTCAAAAGACTTGTTCTTACTGTTAAGTACAAAAAAGTGTGCACACATTCCATGTTGCAACACTGGTTAAGGTTTTGACACTGAAGATTCTGCAAATCGAAGATTAAGCTTCCTTTCGGCTTTTACTCAACCCTGTCATTTGTATATTTCTGTTATCTGGATACGTGCGATTACTTCTTTGTTGCTGTTTGCCAGAATGGCGTTTTCTTATTGTTTCCTTAGCAGTATAAATTTTTTTCAAAGGCCAGGTTGCTAAACTTACGCTCAAACCCTTCTCCTTTATCCAGGTTTGGAACTGGCTAAATTAAATTATTTCTGATCTAAACTAGGCGGAGTTCATTGTAACAATAACAAATATAATTTATAAAATACGATCTCTTATCCCAATTTATTATAAATATTAGTAAACTAAAAGCCTTAATAAAATTGTCTTTACAATAAAAAAACATTTAAAAAAATTTATAACATCTAGTTTAATACTAATTTTTAATTTATCAAATATACACTATCGCTTTTCTCTTCCTACTTTTATTCTGGAAATGAAGCAATTTTTTAATTAATTAATGTTTTTCAGTTGTACTGTAATTTGCAAAATTTGCAGTTTAATGTTTATTAATACTGTGTCGCGTGTGGAACGCAATAAAATATAAATTTTTTAATCTATGCTCAGCGTGTAGCAATGACGACGTAATATCAATGTCTACAAACGGCTTATATTTTGTTGGTACCTAGTTGCTAAAGTAAATGCGTACGTTTCTATTGTATTTTTGAGAACTATTCAGACAGCAATGACGTCATTTATTTCAGTAAACAAATTTCTTTAAAACCAAATATTTTAAAAGAATTTAAAAAATAATTATTTAATTTATTTACCATTACTGCTTATTTATCAAAAGCAATTTACGATTAACACTCTACTATATTCTCAAATATGTAGGCGCTTTATTGCCAAAACCTTGCAAGATAATCCAATAATAAATTTATACGTTTAACGTTACCTACATTACATCAAAATATATTAACAGTACGTTTATTTAAAACGTTTTTTATTGTTATTGTCTAAATAACTTACATATACATAAATCAAACAACAAATAGCCAACTCAAATAAAAATAAAAAAGGCTGTTAGCAGGTAAAATTCAAACATTACCAAATATTTAAATCCTTATATTAGCTTTATTTTGTTATTATTTTTCTACTTTACTTCTACATTACTTATACAGTTATTAATTGTAGTTCTACGTTAAATTAATTTGCTGTATTATTGAGACATCTTTTAACTAAACGAATGTAAAGTATGAGTTAAATGTATTATTAATTTAATTAAATTGTATTCTCATCCTATGTACTAGTTACAATTGTACCATAAAATAATGTAGCTAGTAAAATACAATTTTTTATCTTAATTTATAATAAGTACAGGTAAATCAAAGATTACAATAATGTTATTACTGTTTATGCAAATCTAATTATAGTGTTTTGTAATTTCAAATAATTAAAAACAGAAAACATTCATTTTGTACAAAAACATAGCTGCATAGATAAATATAATTTTTTAAAATTATTTCACGGTCTTTATTTTAGCACAAATCCTGTAGCTAACGACAGTGTATGTGCAAGCTATTTTTTCTTCTAACAAATGTAAATATTTTTTTGATTTTGCGTTTTTTAACATCTATAGTTTGTTAGGAGCATATAACATATTATTAACTGCTATGTTACTTTAGAATTCAAAGTAAATACGTTTAACAATTCTAACTTTACATTTATTAAAAATAATAATTTATTCTATTTTTTATTTAGTTTTTCTTAAACAGAGATTTTTTAATTGATTTCCAATGAAAAATATATTTGATATTTTTGGCTACTTTTCTCATTATCAATAGTCAAAATTGATCTAGTTCTAATGCCGAACATCCATTTCCTATCTCATCATCCGATTAGAAAAAATACGTTTTTAGGCGACACACTCACAAACATTTTCCATCTAACTAACGAAAAATGTTTTTAAACTCTAAATAAAACTGGTGTAAAAAATAAGTATTTTAATTGAACATTATTTTTTGTAAAAATCGACTTTTTATATAATTGATTGACCATAAAATACATTTTTCTTTCTATATACACTTAAAAATGTGGTTTTAAACAGAACCGAACTCGGAATTATTTACAATTAATATGTGCAACTTTCCTATATACTTTTTGTCAAAAACAAACAGTGCACACTCGATTGAATTTTGCACAATAATTTCCAGCTGCTTAACAAAACAACTGCTCCACAAAAATGTTTCATAAAACAACATTAAAAAAATATTTATAATAAATAATTATTAAATGGTTTTTATTTGATTAAAAGTTCATATTTATATGGTGCACGTATTTTTAGAAAAAATAATATTTATTTAAAAACAATAATTTAAAAAAAGTTCGGTTTTTATTAATTAATCTAATAGATATGTTACAAATTAAAACAATTTAAATTTTTAATTGTGAAATAATTTTAGCTTGAACATTGCGGGTAGTCATTATTTTTACTAAAGTAATTTTTTTTACAATTTTTTTCATAAAACGGGTTTTATAAAATGTAATTATTTTAAAAAACTAAATACTGTATTTTAAAAACAAAAAATAAAATTATTTATAAAAATAAATAACTGGTTTCTTCCGACTGGAATTAATGTTTCTCATGCTTTTAACAAAATCAACTTGCGTCCAAATTGGATGCAAAAAAAATAAACATATACGCAATTTACTCATACGCGTTTGTAAATAAATAAATAAATAAAATTTCTTTAGATAAAAATAAGATAAAACAATAAAATAGCAAATCAACTGCAATCTAAAGTACAACCGTACATTTTACTTAGTTATTAATTATAATACCGCCCAATTTACATTAAAAAAAATAATTATTTATGTACACCCATTTTAACAATTACCGCAAAAAATTACAAAGGTATTAAATCTAAATTAATTTGTTATGTTTAATTGTTTTTTCGTAAAAACAACTATCGGGAATTAAAAATAATGTCTAGTGCTTAATAGATCCTTTATATATACTTAGAAATATTTATTTAAGAAGGCTGAGTCGGCCAAAATAGCATATTTTAAAAGCTACTTCTATATTAACGTGGATAATAAGTTAAAATTACATAATTTTTATAATAATTAGCCTATTATTATTTTGTGTGCTTAATTTCATTAAAAATGAACAATAACTAATTCTTAAAATTGATGTTAAGCGAACATTCAAATCTGTTCTGATTGTGATGTCATAATAATTATCAAAATAAACATTTAATTATTCTAATCTATATAAATAAAAATAACAAAAAAATTTTTTTCTTAATTTTAAATAAAAATTTAAAAATAAATCTAAGAATTTATTATTTACGTTTAACCTTGAGATTCCGCTCAGCCGCTAATTCTGCTTTCTGATTGCATTGTTTTTGAAATGGAGAATAGTAATAAAAAATGCTTTCATCTTACTGAAAATGAACACCGTGTTATTAAAGAATTAAAAAATGAAGGATTTTCACCAAAAAGATTAGCAGATTTATATAGAGTTAACCTTTCAACAATTTATCGGATTATCAACGGTCAAAAACCCCGAAATTATGATAATGTTGGAAGAAAACGTGCAACAACAAGTACAGATGATCAAAAAATTATTATAGAGTTAAAAAAAATTATAATAAACCTATTTCAGAAACTAAAAGAAATAGTTTAAACAGTTTTACTTATTCCACTATAAGAAACAGAGCAATCGAATCTGGTTTAACTCTACAATCACCAAAGATCAAGCCATTTATTACCAAAAAACAAAAGGATGACCGATTAGCCTTTTTTGTAAACTATGGAGTGAACGACACTTATGTTATTGGCGTTCCGTATACTTTGCTGATGAAACAATGATTCGGGATGAACCATTTGGCTTTAAAAACAAAGTGTTGTGTGGGACAAGTTTTCAAAAACATTCACTCCCGGTTGTTAGAAAGAAAGCCCACCCTCGACAAGTAATGTGTTGGTTTGGTATTAAGTATAATCAACCTATCAAATGGAGAATTATATCTGGTACCTTAAATAGTGAAAAATTTGTTTCAGTTATGAAGGATGTTTTTCATTATGAAATGCAGCACACTTACACGGGGGTTACTACTGTTTTTCAGGACAATGCTCCATGTCATACGTCCAAAAAGGTAACGTCATATTCATCTAACTTCACTATATTTGCTTTATATTTACATTTAGACAGTAGAGGGGCTAAAATCAAAAAAGCTATCTTTCGCTCAATTGCCACCTAACAGCCCGGATATCAATGTTATTGAAAATTTTTTCAGTATGCTAAAGCGCAATATCAATAAGCATACCGAAATTGAGGATTTATGTGAACGCATTCGGTTTGTTGTTCAATATGAGATGAAACAAGAATATATCAACACTCTCATTGACAGCATTCCAAAACGCCTGGATCAGGTTGTTCAAAAGAAAGGCGATCACATAGATTATTGAATTTTTTGAACGTTGTAATGTCCTTAATCATTTGGTAACTGAAAAAAATTGCGTGCAATCTGTATTTTTATTGATAGTTGACGTTATAAATCATGTTAATCATTTTACTCCATTTCCGATTTTGCACCCGTTGATATTTTATATAATTTTTTTTACTTACAATATATATGTATATATAATTATAGTTTTTTTTCAATTATTATATAGTATTGTATATTTTATAATTGAAGTGACGTTCCTCTTGTATGCTATGTAGATGCTAGAGAGGTTTTAGTTAAATAATCACTTTTTTGCAGTAATTGTTGTGAGGGTTGTATTATTACAACGCAAGTATATCTAAGTTACTGTTAGACAATATCAAATAGATCCTCTATAACAAAAATATTCAACAAATTTATTTTTATCACCTTAATTTTTTATTAGTGTCATGGTTACAAATTTTTACCTTTATGGTTAAAACCTTATGCAAACACTTACACAACTGCTCTATATATGCAACATCATTTACATTACAATATATAAAAACCTTTAAATTAATATTACCAGATTTAGAAATAGATATTTATAAGTAAACATTATTTACTATATAAACATGAAACACATTGTCAAATTACGTTTAACATTATTTCAAATATTAATAACAATTAATGTAGAGTTGTAAGTTATATGTAGTTAATTAAATTATGTTGTGTGCTTGTAACAAAATAACGTTAGCACAATATTTGTTAAAAAATAAAACTTTGAATTTAATTGCAATTTATCAAAAAACATTTGTTAGATATTAAATGTAATTTACTAGTAAATCCTCAACAATGGCATTTAACAAAATATTTTACAATCAATTTGTTCAAAAAATGAATTTATACATTTATACATTGTCAAATTACGTTTAACATTATTTAAAATATTAATAACAATTAATGTAGAGCGTAAGTTATATGTAGTTAATTAAATTACGTTATGTGCTTGTAACAAAATAATGTTAGCACAATATTTGTTAAAAAATAAAACTTTTGAATTTAATTGCAATTTATCAAAAAACATTTGTTAGATATTAAATGTAATTTACTATAAATCCTCAACAATGGCATTTAACAAAATATTTACAATCAATTTGTTCAAAAAAATGAATTTATACATTTATACATTGTCAAATTACGTTTAACATTATTTCAAATATTAATAACAATTAATGTAGAGCGTAAGTTATATGTAGTTAATTAAATTACGTTGTGTGCTTGTAACAAAATAATGTTAGCACAATATTTGTTAAAAAATAAAACTTTGAATTTAATTGCAATTTATCAAAAAACATTTGTTAGATATTAAATGTAATTTACTAGTAAATCCTCAACAATGGCATTTAACAAAATATTTTACAATCAATTTGTTCAAAAAATGAATTTATACAGCACAGTCAATTTACCAGTGTCAACGTATTTTTATACAATTAATTTACATATAAAACATAACTTAATATACAAATAATACGCTTTTCTTTAATACACGTTTTTAATAAACAAACATAAAATACATTTATAAAATACGTCATTGTTTCCTAAATATTAGTAACAATAAATTTAGTGCGTAAATTAAAAAACATTAATTAAAACATTTTATATGATTGTAAGATAATGCAGTTGACTCAAAGTTAGAAATTAATCAAATTTCTAAAAATATATATGCAATTTAATAACATGCATTTGTTTGTTAATTAAATTAATTAATTTTTTTAAATACAAATAATATAAAACCATGATACAGCAAATAAACTGCAATTTATACTAGAACTGTATATTTTTATTTGTTTGTATTAGTATAAGAACCCAAGTTACATTAGAAATGGGTAATATCTTTTGTGGTATTAGAAACCCAAATTTAAATTTATTTTTATTAAATTCACCATTAAACAAAACAAACATTTTACAAAATACTTTTAACCAAGGGTACCCAAAAATTCCATTTCTTCACACTACCTCCTTATTATTGTCATAGTTTAATAAAAGTTAACTTTTTTACTTAAACACTTATGCAATCATTTACACAAATGTTTAACATTTTTAACATAATTCATATAATAATATATAAACATGTTATAATTATTAGTGGTAAATTCTAAAAGGGAAACATTGTGATTTAAATTAATAAACGTTTCCTTTTTAAATAAACATTATAAACGTTTTCAAATTGCGTTATTTATTTTTAAATAATAATAACAAATAATGCAGTGGGTAAGTTATATTATTTTTAATTAAACAAAATATTGCGATTACGTGTGTAAAAACAAAGGTAGTACAAATTAAGCTGAAAACAAAAATTATATTTATATGTAACCAGCATTTGGGCAGATGTTAACATAATAACAATAAATTTAGTGCGTAAATTAAAATACAATAATCAAAACATTTTATATAATTGTAAGAAAATGAAGTTGACTTAAAGTTAGAAGTTAACCAAATTTCTAAATATATATATATATATATATATATATATATATATATATATATGCAATTTAATAACATCCATTCGTTTGTTAATTCAATTAATTAAATTTTTTTTAATAAAAATAATATTAGATAATAAAACAAAACAAAATTACATTTTGCATTATTGTTTATTGTTTTAAATTTTACTATTTGTATTTTTGACTAATCATCATTAAAAATAGATATAGAATTATTTCTATTCAATAAGCTGGTAACCAGTGTTAAAAACATTTAAAATAATAGTCCTTTATAAACTTAACTAATAAATTAATTTTTATGAAGTAGGCATAATACTAAGATAGATTAAAACCTGTTTTGACTTTTTAGTGAGTGTATTTATTCAACTACCTATACATTTATTTTAGATTTATAACACGATTCAGAGTATTATTTGATATATAGTTACAACTGTTAGTATTAAATTTTTAAATAAAAGCATTTTGGTTTAAATTAATAAACATTTTTTAATTTTGAAAAATGGAATCTATATATTAATATGTAATTAATTAAATTATATTGTATGCTTGTAGGAAAATAAAAATAACAAAAATTAGTTGGAAAATAAAACTTTGAATTTTTGTGCAATTTAATAAGAGAATGTGTTAATTGTTTAAATTAAATAATATTTTTAATTTAAAAAGTATACAGATATAAAACTGTTAATAAACTGTAATTTAAAATATAACTACAAGGGCTAAAATAGGAGCTGTCAAAATTAGCATATTGAAATTGATTGACTTTCCTTACATCACTTAAGCATATTAGGCACATCAACATTTTACTAAAATAAGCATTAAACATCACATTAGCAATATCAATATTCAAAACACTAAAAATATTTTCTTTTTGCAAATAGCATTATCAAATTTACGCTTAGACCAAAAACCCAGAATTTACACATTTCGACAACATGAAAAAACTACTACATTATTTGCTTAAAAATAAATTATATTATAAAATATGTACATTGATATAAAGCAGACATCACAATTGTCCAAAATTAATAATTCAAGGGATAACCATGCTTTGCGATAACTTCTTTTAACCGTCTTGGGTAGGAATCGACCAAATTATTGATATATTCTTGTGGAATTCGATTTTCTAACACATAATTAATTTTTTCTGACAGTGTGCCTCGATTTTCTGTCCGATTCACCTCGCGTTTAAGATAACTGAAAAAATTTTCAATTACATTGAGATCCGGGCTGTATGGAGGCAATTGAACAAAGCTCAGCTTTTTGCTATTTAAAGAATCCTTCGTCTAAACAATAAAAAAATCCGTTAATTTTTAGATTATGATAAAAACCAAGTTACCTTTTTGGATGTATGCACTGGAGCATTATCTTGAACAACCACTAAATGCCCTGAAGCATTTTGTCGTAGTTCAGACTTGAAAAATTCCTTAAAAATAGCTACAAATTCTGAGCTGTTTAGATGGCTACTTGTTTGGCTCCATTTTGGTAGTTGCCCGTACTTGATTCCAAAATATCCATGAAGACATGATGGATGTGCAACTTTTTTAACAATGCAATTGTTATCTTGAGGAAAATCTGGACCACAGATGACCGTGGACTGCACTGCCCATGGTTCATACTTCAAAGCACACTCGTCAGTAAAAAAAACTGATCTCCAAAAACATAATTGACGGTTTTCATACGTTTTTGCAAATTCCACACGTTTTTTCTCTGTTCTGCAGTTAAAGGAAACTTTTTTAACGTTTTCCTTAACTGCAGATTGGCCGATTTCATCCGATTACGGATAAGTGAATATGAAAAATTAGATAATTCTTCTTTTTGAATTTGTTGAATTGGCTTCATTCTGTTTCTTTTTAATTTGGTAGTAATAAACGTGTCATCTCGTTTACTAGTTGATGGTACAGGTCCTGTTCCTGGTGTTTTTGGACGTGTATGATCTTTTAATACACGGTATACAGTTCTTGTACTTATTTCAAATACATCCGCAATTTCATCAACAGTCAAACCCAATTTATGAACCTTTTTGATTTGTCTGTAATTTTTAGCACTTAAGAAATAGTTTCCACTATTTAAACTCATTGTAATCACAAGATAAATGTTCAAAATTGTGCCAAGGTCAAAAGTTCAAATTTAATATTAGATAGGTTAATAAAACAAAAATGAAAGGTAAAGTAATTAAAAATAATCTTTGATTTTTTCACACCATAATTAATGTTAAATTTTCAATACATATAAAATATGAAAACTGATCAATTTTTTTTATATATAGTGTATGAAATGACGTGTGCTGGGTTATGTAAACACTTATAAACTTATGTAAACAAAATTATTTTTTTTTGAAATTAGTGTTGCGTAATCTATTTATGTTTTTAGCTTTATATGTATAAAATTTTTAAGTGTGACTATCACCATTTACCCACTTGAATGCAATTTATCCAAAAATTCCAAGACACTTAACTATTTATAATTATAAAAAAGTGAAAACACAATTAACTTTAAGTATCGATAGTCCATATTATTTTAGCATAATTACTTAGTTGAAAAAAATATAACTTTCAAGTTAAAATAGCACAAATTAAAAAATAAGAGTTCACTGACAAGTACCATTTTAAACCCTGTACGTTATTTGCTTAAAAATAAATTATATTATGAAATATGTACATATATATAAAACAGACATCACCAATTGTCCAAAGTTAATAATTCAAGGGATAGCCATGCTTTTTTATAACTTCCTTTAACCGTTTTGGATAGGAATCGACCAAATTATTGATATAATCCTGTGGAATTCGATTGTCTTACACATAATTGATTTTTCCATGAGTGTACCTCGATTTTCCGTCTTATTCACCTCTCGTTTAAGATAACTGAAAAAAATTTCATTTACATTGAGATTTGGGCTATATAGAGGCAATTGAACAAAGCTCAGCGTTTTGCTATTTAAAGAATCCTTGGTCTAAACAATAAAAAAATCCAATAATTTTTAGATTATGATAAAAACCAAGTTACCTTTTGCGATGTATGCACCGGAGCATTATCTTGAACAACCACCAAATGCCCTGAAGCCCTTTGTTGTAGTTTAGACTTGAAAAATTCTTTAAAAATAGCTACAAATTCTGAGCTGTTTAGATGACTACTTGTTTCGCTCCATTTTGGTAGTTGCTCGTACTTAATTCCAAAATATCCATGAAGACATGATGGATGTAGAACTTTTTTAACAATACAATTGTTGTCTTGAAGAAAATCGGGACCACAGATGATCGTGGACTGCACTGCCCATGGTTCATATTTCAAAGCACACTCGTCTATGAAAAACACCGATCTCCAAAAACATAATGGACGGTCTTCATACGTTTTGGCAAATTCCACACGTTTTCTTCTATGTTCTGCAGTTAAAAGAAACTTTTTTTCGCGTTTTTCTTAACTGCAAATTAGCCGATTTCATCCGATTACGAATAAGTGAATATGAAAAATTGGGTACTTCTTCGTTTTGTATTTGTTGGATAGGCTTTATTCTGTTTCTTTTTAGTTTGGTAATAATAAAAGTATCATCTCGTTTGCTCGTTGATGGTGCAGGTCCTGTTCCTGCTGTTCTTGGACGTGTATAATCCTTTAACACACAGTATACAGTTCTTGTACTTATATAAAATAAATCCGTTATTTGTTCAACAGTCAAACCCATATTTTGACTTTTTTTGATTTGTTCGTAATTTATAACCCTTAAAAAATAGCTTCCAGTATTTAAACTCATTGTAATCACACTATATATATGTTCAAAATTGTGCCAAGGTCAAGAGTTCAAGTTTAATGTTAGATAGGTTAATAAAACAAAAATGAAAGGTAAAGTAATTAAAAATATTCTTTGATCTTTTCACACCATAATTAATGTTAAATTTTCAATACATATAAAATATGAAAACTGATCAATTTTTTTTATATATAGTGTATGAAGTGACGTGTGCTGGGTTATGTAAACACTTATAAACTTATGTAAACAAAATTATTTTTTTTTGAAATTAGTGTTGCGTAATCTATTTATGTTTTTAGCTTTATATGTATAAAATTTTTAAGTGTGACTATCACCATTTACCCACTTGAATGCAATTTATCCAAAAATTCCAAGACACTTAACTATTTATACTTATAAAAAAGTGAAAACACAATTAACTTTAAGTATCGATAGTCCATATTATTTTAGCATAAATACTTAGTTGAAAAAAATATAACTTTTAAGTTAAAATAGCAAACATTGAAAAATAAGAGTTTACTGACAAGTACCATTTTAGACCCTGTATGTATGTTTGCATTGTTACCACTTATATTTGCAACAAATTTACATTAAAAATATTTTCTATATTATTGTTATTATTATTACAAAACCCTTTTGTTTTAAAAAAAATAAACATGATGCAATAAGACAACAATTACAGCAAAAACAACGACAACAACAACAACAATTTAAAGGGAACATAATACAACAAAATGGTTCCATACATTTGAGCATTCTGCTTAATTTCATAAAACATTTATTTTAATTAGATCTTCCCAAATAGTTCTTGGTCAAGTTTTTTGTAGTTTACCAACCTTTCTTTTACCATTATCTATTCCAAAGCCGTTTTTGCTAGTTTTTCGGGCGGTAAACGTCTTAATTGACTAAGTTATTGTACTTGCAATAAAGTCATGTAGTGAACAAGAGTCAGTTTTTTTAATAATCTCATTATTTAAAAAGTGATTGCAGCAGGTTATTTTTAAAATACTTCTAAGACAACGGCACTAAAAAACATCCACCATCTTATCAATCTTGTTTGTTCGCTTTCACGTTTTACTTCCATTTATTGCTGTAGGAATGATTATTAATGCGTACAAACAAAGTTTTGTTTTTAGACAAATAGAAGAACATGACCATATTGATTTGACTCTATTGAAAACTGACATTACTTTTCCAAGTCTAACTTGAACATTAATTTCGGTTTTTTCGTCTTTACCAATGATGTATTCCAGTTATGTAAAGGAATCAACAGTATCAATATTTTTTTTATTAATTTTAATGGGCAAATTATTGTTTGACTTAGTTCATAACATTTTTATCTTTGAACAATTAATCCGTAAGCCAATACAAAAACTGCTATCACTGAGACGTGTTGTCATATTTTGCATCATTTCTGGAGTTTCACTGTGTAGACCAATATCATCTGAAAAATCCAAATCTGTTAATCTCCCATGGTTTCATTTGATACAATAAGACAAATTATTAATAAATCAAGTTATACTAAAATTTATTACCAAAAAAATCAAAACTGGTGATAAAATACATTTTCGACGTACTCTCGTGACAATTTTGAACATAGCAGTATAACCACATTTTGTTCAAACACAACAATTTGAATTTTAGTATAGCAAACGTTTAATATTTACATACTTTAACGGTATTCCGTAAAATTTAACAAATTTTTACAAAACATTTTTAATAAACACTGTTAAAAGCTTTCATAAAACCAATATAATTATTTTACTTTAATTAAAAATGTTTTGAAGGGTGAGTATTTATTCAATAAAGCTTTTTTCTTTTTGAAACGCTGCTTGTTGTTTTCAAAAATATTTATCTACCGCATTAATTGAACAATTTAAAATTGTTATGCAAAACCCCATATTAGGAACAAACAATAAGGTTATTCTGCACCAATTACTACAATTGTTCAGACTTCTTTTTTTGAGAAAAGTAACAATTACTCCTAACCGCCAATTATTTGGATATTATATAACATTAAATATCAGCAAACTCACATGTTACAACATCACTTTTATGTTTGAACATTTTTGCAGTTCTTTCGTTAAGTTTTTCTGTTTTATTGTTTTTAAACCTTTAAATTGTATAAACCACTTTAGATACAGAAATGTCATTTATACATATTTTCGGATTTTGAGTCACATTCATTTCATTAAAATTATTAAAATCTATAAGGATATTTGGCACGGACTAATTAAATACTTTTAAAATTTTTTACTTATTTAGATAATTGCTTACTATTTGTTAGAAAAAACGACCATTTTTTTCCTTTGATTGGTGTTTTTTCTAACTTCCAACAGTTAATCTTTAATTTTATACAGAGTATTGGAGTCATTTTTTGCTGCTGCCTTATCTGTTTTTTTGCTTCTGTTATCAAACCAATCATTTTTATTTTTGCGGCAGGTTTTTAACCTAATTTTTCAAAATTCTAAATTAATTTGTTATGTTTGATTGTATTTTCGGTAAACATAAATAATGAGAATTAAAAATAATGTCATGTACTAAATAGTTCATTTACATATACCTAGAAATATTTATTTAAAAAGGCTGAATCGACCAAAATAACATATTTTAAAAGCCACTTTTATATAAATGTGGATAATAAGTTAAAATTACACAAGTTATATAACAATTGACCTATTATTATTTTGTGCACTTAATTTTATTAAAAATAAAGAATAATTAATCCTTAAAATTTAATATTGAACACACACTTAAATCTACCTCGATTGTAACGTCATAATAATTATCAAAATAAACATTTAATTATTTAAATTTACATAAATAAAATAATTAAAATATTTTTTTTTAAAGTAATCAAAATTTTAAACCAAATTGAATAATTTATTATTTACGTTTAACCTTGAGATTCCGCTCATCTGATCAATTTGCTTCCTAATTGCATAGCTTGTGAAATGGACAATAATAATAAAAAATGTTTTTATTTTACCAAAATTAAATAACATGTTATTAAAGAATTATAAAATAAAGGATTTTTATTAAAAAAAAATTAATAAATTTATACCGGTTTAACTTTTCAACAATGTATCGGATTATTAATGGTCAAAAACCACGAAATTATGATAATGTTGGAAAAAAACGTATAACAAGCAATATGAAAATAAAACATTTGTTAAAAAATTAAAAATATATAATAAAATTATTTTATAAACTAAAAAAAAGTTAAAACAGTTTTACTTAGTCCACAATAAAAAACAAAGCGATAGAATCTGGTTTAACGCTTCAATCACTAAAGGTTAAGCCATTTATTACTAAAAACAAAATAATTATAAATTAGTCTTTTGTAAACAGTAAAGTGAACGACAATTATGTTATTGACCTTCTGTATACTTTGCTTATAAAATAATAATTTAAAACAAACCATTTGGCTACAAAAACAAAGTGTTGTATGGGTCTAGTTTTAAAAACATTTACTCCCGGTTATTAGAAACAAAACCCACCTTAGACAAGTAATATGTTGGTTTGGTATCAAGTGTAATTAACCTATCAAATAAAAAAATTATATTTGGTACCTTAAATAATAAAAAAAATGTTGCAGTTATAAAATATGTTTTTATTATGAAACGCAGCACACTTACACCGGGGTAACTATTATTTGTCAAAATAATGCTACATGTCATACGTCCAAAAGAGTAACGTTATATTTATCTAATCTTACTTTATTGGTTTTATATTTATTTATACATAATACATAGGCTAAAATTAAAAAAAAACAATTTTTTAAACAAATGCAAGCTAACAGTCCAGATATTAATGTTATTAAAAGTATTTTCAGTAAGCTAAAGCGCTAAAAAGTATTAAAATCCTTTATAATAACTTTATACTTATAAGAAGTAGAGGCTACAGTTTAAAGTTTATTTTAAAAAATTTTGTAAAAAAAAAGTTGGAAATTGATGGGAGTCTATAGAGGATTAAAAAAAGAGTTTTTTTGTCATAAAAAAGAGGGCCAAATGCAAAAAATTACATTTATCAGTTTAATCGGATACTGACATTGTACAAAGCATAAAATTTGGATTTTTTTTAACATAAAAGACAACTCCATGATTTACCCTTTAAAAAATTCTTACGTACTAAACTGTAACCTGGAATGTGTATTCTATTGTTAAAAATATTATTTAATAACCAAGTTTTGTAATTCTAATAACATGAGGATCAGCGGCAAAAATTATGCATTTTAATTCAAACAATTTATTTAAAATACTCAAGATGTCTGTATAGAGAACCTTTAGTTGAGGCGTCTTTTTATTTTAACATATACCTTGTAAGAACAATAATTAGATCTTTATGCGCAACGTAAAAATTTTGCTGCATAATAAAACATGGTTGTTAATTATTTATTTCCAAAGGCATACGTCGGATAATAGGGATTAACAATTATTATGACATAATCTACTTACCACAACATTTTTCAGAATGTAATCTAGAAATATTTTTAAAGTTGTTAGTATTAAGTTTAAAAATGCAAACATTTTAATTTAATTAATAAAAATTTTGCAACGTATAAACATTCAATACGTTTTCAAATTAGGTTATCACTTTTTAAATATTAACAACAATAAACGCAGAAAATAAGTTATACTTCATTAATAAAATTATTTTGTATACTTGTAACAAAATAGAATTAGCACAAAATTAGTTGACAAACAAAACTTTGCATTTATATGTAATTTGCCAAAAGGTATTTTTAAATTGTTTAAATAAATTTAAATTTTTAAATTAAAAATTATATTAAACAATAAAACAGCAAATCAAACTTAATCTATAATATAACTAAATATTGTAATTTATTACTATTTATATTAGCACTCAATTTTTGTTAAAAATAGATAATTTATTATGTAGTACTTGCATTTTTGTATTCAATTTACCAGTAAACATCAACAAGGGCATTTAACAAAATATCTCACAAAAAACTTGTCAAAAACTTTATTTATACAAAAAGTCAATTTACTAGTGTCATTGTTAATATATATTTTTTAATTTTTAATCTGTATTTTTATACAACTACTTTAAATATACAACATTATTAAATGTATAATTTAGAAATTCTTTTAAAATTATTAATATTAGATTTGGGAATAAAAACATTGTGGTTTTAATTAATACAAAATTTAAGTATGTTTTTAAATTACGTTATTAATTTTTAAATATTAATAACAATCAAAGAAGCACATAAGTTATATTTTCTTGTTTATAAAAATAAATGTTTCCCTTGTTGCTTGTGTTTATTAAAAGTCTAGTTTATTTCTTACACAGAAACGTTTCCTGTCAAATCACATACTATTTTTATTAAGAGTATTTAAACATTTAATTTGTTTACTTATACAACTAATTTTATATATCTCGTGAAGTATAAAATACATAATATATTTAGAAGTTCTAGTTTATAGTGATAACATTTTCTGACTAATGTTTAAACGCTACGTAAAATGTAAAATATAAATATACATTTTAATACTAGTTATTTTATTATTTTAAAATTAATTAAATGCAAAATAACTGGTAAATTATGTTTTGCGACATAAAGTATATCACATGATTATGACAAAATTGATCTAGGGACAAAAGTTGGTGTACAAACCAATTTTATAATTTTGTGCAATTTATTCACATGCCCTAGTTATTTGCTTAGATTAATTTTAGTTTTTAATTTTGTAAAAAAATAATGTAACACAATAAAACAGCAGTATAACTTTGTTTAATAAACAAACCATATTCTTCTTATTTGTTAAAAAAATATTTTCCCCAATATTAAAACAAAACTAAGTAATGCATTATATATCATTTAAAATTGTAACTTTATTGTAATTTTTTATACGCACACAAAGTACAATGTAAATAGTGTTTTAAATAATAATAATATAAGTTTAAAAATGGAAGCATTTATATTTTATTTAATAAACGTTATGCAATATATAAACAACAATCACGTTTTAGTGTTATTTTTATTGATTTAATACTAATTGCATTTAACATAGGATGTGATTTACAATTTATTTGTTTTTGGCAACATAATAATCGGATAAAAAATGGAACAAAAACTTTGTAACTTATGCAATGTAGAAATATATTTCAAAATTATAATGTAAAAGTTAAAAAGGCACTGCATTATATTAATACAGATAATGACTAAAAATAGGACTAGTGTTTTATGTAATGTGTGTAAATTCGTTTTGTAATTTTGATTTGATTTGATTTTTTATACATTTATATTTTAAAAATACTTGTCTTAACAAAACATGAAATTATTATTTTACTGGTTTTTTTTTAAGATAAATCTTAAATTAACAAAAAATAGTAAAAAATAACTGCTAACAAAAATCCCACTAACAACATGTTTAACAAACAATAATTTTGCTAACCTTTAACTATAACAATTTAATAAAATGTTATTTTTTTAAAATAATTTTTGTTTTCAACATTACAACAAATTTTAAATGTTTTATTTTTGTTTGAATTGAGCGCAATAAAACTTTGTATAAAAAGATAGTTATTTTGCAATTAATTAGCTAGTTTTTTTTACAAAAACAAAATATTTATGTTGTCAAATAAATATTATTTAAATAAAAAGTTAATGATAATTAAAAATTATATAAAAATTAAACAAAATAGGTACAATAATTATGCAACTATGACTTAAAACAAAATATTTATTCCTTTATTACAAAATGAGTTTATACATAAACAGAAAAACGTGTGCCAGATAACATTAATAGGTGGTACATAAATATTAAACTAATCATTTTAAAATTATTTCTAATGTAAATTATATTAAAGTTTATATTTTTTATTAAAATATTTAAACATATTTTTTCTTACATAATGTCATAAAAATTTATATAAAATTTATAAATTTATAATTATAATTCTTATAATTACTATTAATATTATGCGCTAATAGAAATTGTATTAAAATAAAAATATATAATTACATAATTATATTATATACAGCATTTAATTCAGTATTTTATTGTTTACTAAACTGCTATTAAATAGCCGTTTATAAACTGCATACATATTTATACATATTCAACTAACAAGTGTGGTTGCATATAAATTTAATGTTTTGTTTCTTAACGAATTTTGTAATAATGTTGTTTTGTTACAAGCATATAAAATACTTGAATTAATAAAATATAATTTACGTCCTGCGTTCATTGTTGTTAATGTCAAATAAATAGTTACGTAATTTAAGAGAGCATTCAACATTTATAAATTGAAAAACGTTTATCAATTAAAATCAAATTGCTTTTATTCCAAAATTTAATACTAATAATTGCAAAAATATTTTTAAATAATACTCCAAATCATGTTATATATATATGTAAAGTGCAGGTATAATTAGTTGTATAAGTATACATATTAAATAGTTAAAATAGGTTTTAGTCCATTAGAGTAGTAAGTCGACTTTGACATTAAAATTAATTTTAGGATACGTTTCTTGAGGGATATTTTGTTAAATGTTTTTTTTATTGCTTACCGGTACATTGAGTAGAAATAAATCTAGTTTCAAAGCATTAAACTTACAGTTGGATTGGCATGGGTTTGAATTCTACCACTGGCTTTAAATTTGGATCAACGTTGGATTTTGATAAAAATTTCCATTGCTGAAAAATTTTTTCACTAAAAAAATTAAAGTAGTATATATAAAAAAACTATTAGGCACTTTACATTATTTTTAATTCTCAATATTTATTTTTACAAAAAAACAATTGGACATAACAAATTAATTTAGATTTAATACTCTTACAAATTTGTGCATTAATTTTTGATATAACTGTATTTACAAAATCACAGTCACAACACGTAATAAATTTAAATAGAAAATAACGTACGCTTTAAATCAAAATTCAAATAATGTAAAAATTGTTTGTATGTACAATAATATAAAAAATTGTACCTAAAATAAAAATTAATAAACTAGTAATTTTTAATTTTTCTTACGTACAACAACAATTCTTATTATTAATATTCTTATTATTATAATTATTACTACCATTATTATTATTATTATTAAAATTATTATTATTATTATTATTATTAATATTATTATTATTATTATTATTATTATTGTTAAAAATAATAAAAAAGTTTTAAAAAAAAATGGAGAGTAACAACAACAATAACATTAATCACAAAAAAATGTTATTATTATTTATTTTATTTAATAAGCGTAACAAACTAAAGAGAATAACAAAATTATTTAACTGTAATGTCGTTACTGTTTGCAAAAATTGACAAGGCCGCCTAATTGTTTTTAGGGTTATATTTTTTAACCCAAGGCTTACATATGGCATATGTATACCTCCAGATACGTTTTAAGTAACCTGGGTGTATGCTTGAACCTACCCACTAAAACGAAAGCCCAATTATACCGTTGTGCACTCGATCCCTATCCAAATGTTTCTCAGCACCTAGTTTAGAATTTATTGCGTTTACAAACAACAGTTTTAAATATTATTATTATTATTATAAAAAATTGAGATTTAATAAACCCTAAAATATTTTGTCGTAGTTTAGTCATAAACCATTTTTTAAAATGGTTATAAATTTTAATTTTATTTTAACAATTTTTCGTACCTAATTTTATAATGTGCATAAAGGCATAATAGATGCGCATCCTTTTTAACAGTGTATTTATACTCTTGAGAAAAATCGGAATTACAAATAACTGTAAACTGCATTGTTCATGCTTTGTACTTTTGTTAGTAATAAAAGTTACCATCCAAAAACAACCCGAACGGTTTTTATTTATTTTTCTAAATTCCACATGTTTTTTTGCGTTTTATTTAATTGCAAATTGGCTAATTTTATTCAATTGTAAATAAATAAATATTAAAAATTAACTGATTATTTATTTATACTTGTTTAATAAGCTTTATTTTATTTTTTTCAATTTCTAAACAAATTATTTCGTTGACTAGTTAATGGTGCAGATCCAGTTTTTATTGTTTTTAGACTTGTATAATCCTTTAAAACTCTGCATACAATCGTTGTACCTATGTCAAATAAATTTGTTTAAAATAATAATAATAATAATAATTAGTATTATTATTATTAATGCTTAAATGTTTTACAAAAAGCATATTTTAGTAAGTCACATTTTAGCAACACAAAACAAAAGTTCGCATTAAGTGCCGGTGCTGAGTCTAGCGTTGTACCGATAGACCTTTACCAGGTACAGTTAATAAAATACCGGTTTATTGGTATTTTAAACTGTTATGTTAAAAACATTGAACAAAATTTCAACACTGGCAATTTAAGTGCAATTAAATTGTCCAACAGATTAGTCTCCTTATACCATGTAGTCCATTTTATTTTGTCAGCATAAGTGCAACCGGTTCGCTCAAACTGTGGTGAACAGAAGTAATGTTACCCAATTTTTTTTATCTTTTGTAAGATTTGTTTAATTAAACACATTTTTAAATTGAGCGTGTCAAAAATGTCAATTGTGTTAATTACAATCGCCCATGGGCGCATATAGTCACTGGCGTTTTTAATCCCAAAGGTCAAATGGGTTTGATAGGAACAAGATCATCAAATTTATGGTACATTTTCTAAAAACATTTTATTGAAACAACATTTTGATTGTATGCATTTATTGTAATTGATGACATACTTATATTTTTATTATTTTTATAATTGTACTGAATATTAAACAATCCACTTTAGTGATTTAATAAGCGTGACAAATGTAGAAGAATAACAAAGTTTTTTGACTGGTAAACGGCATTTTTGTGACGGCGCTATTGTTTGCAACAATTGACAAGGCCGTCTAACGTTTTTGTCAAGGTTATTAACTTTAATGCAAGAGCTACATATGGACCGCATATATCTAAATTTATGTTTGCATTTATTCGCTGTAGAAAAAGCCCAGTTCTACTGTTATGCATTTAGTCTTTGTTGTTATTAGTCTAAACGCCTATAAGTACCTAATGCAGGATACATTACATAAAGGAGGAATATTAATGTCATTGGAATGTGAGAATTTATAAACATTACTCAAATCCTAAGAATTAAAATATTTTAAATGTAATTTGTTAAGTTTTTTACTCTATTCTATAAATGTGCTAAAATATTAGTAAGTAAATAAAGTTATTTAAATATAAAAACGTTGTAATACTTCCATGTTTGTTATTCTTATTAAGCCATCGTATTCAATTGTTTAATATACTGTGCAAATGCAGAAATAAACAATTGACTATCTATAATGAATGATTTTATTATTTTAATTGTAATTAAACCAAATAATTATTAAAATACTTTTAAGACACCAGCAATAAAAAACATTTACTAATATCACTGAGATGTATTGTCATTTCTAGAATTTTATTGTATAGACCAATATTGTCTGCTATAGTTCCATTTTTTAAATGTTTATTATTTTAAATGTTTTACAAAAAACATATTTTAGCAGTGGATATTTTAGTAAAACCAAACATGAGCCTGCATTTTAGTGCCGATGGTGAGATTCAAACTTATGCCCACCGAAGTCCAAATCGGGCAAGTACTACTAGACCACCCAGGTACATACTATAAGACAAAAGTAAACAAACATAAAACAGAAAAACTTAAATTTTGATATAAGGAACGCATAATATTTACATACTTTTACGGTATTACGCAAAATTTAACAAATTTTTTTTAAAAGATTTTTTTATAAGCTTGATTGTAAGTGATTGGTAAAATTTTTTACTTGGTTTAATACAACTTTAAAAAAAAAACCTGGTTATTATTATTATTATTATTATTTATAATTATTGGCTTGGATACTTTAGTAGAAGTAGCTTTCAACACACACAAAAAATGTACAATTATAAAAATACAATACAATTAGCAGTATGTGACATCATTCCAAAAATAAATAAATAAATAAGTAAAATTAAATTAAATTACACAAATTAAAAATAAATTTTAAATCAACGTATATTTAAAAATCATTTTTAATATAATATGAATAAAAAAGCATGGTATTATTTAGAAAATGCACTATTGCTAATAGTATGCAATAAAATAGTATACATAAAATGAAAATGACTTATAAATAAGCATGACTAATAAAACACTACCCCGGATAAAGGACAATAAATAGTCACAAATTAGAATGGGCAGATTAGAAACAACGGTAATTAAACAAACCAAAAAAATTAAAAAAAACACTCATAATTTAGATAAGCTAATGTAAAAATCACTTTGTACTTTATCGGGATTGGATAGTAACTTTGCTAACTACGGCAGACATAAATTAAAATACACATTTGTTCTGCACTTAACGTGTATGTGTAATCTTCTCATTACTCCAAATGCAAATAATTTATTGAAATAACGATAAAGTGCATAATTGGAATTGCCAGAGATACAATTGATTAATCAAAAACATTCCTTGAAGTGTCAATATTGACGGGCCCTCAAACGGCTGCGCTACATTTTTAAAAACATTGGAAAATGACAAAATATATGCATAATTATATTCTACATTGATTAGCAGTACTTTTTTTATTTTTTTATTATTTTAAAACATTTAAAATACACAAGTTTTTTCTATTTAATTATAACAACTATGATTACTTCTCAAAGAATTTGCTTTAATAAAACATTTTTATTTCAACAAAAAGTACTTATAATGAATATACAATTAAATATTCCTATATGTTACAAACAATTAAATATTAAAACAAAGAGAGAAAAATGTCATTACTCCAATTATCAGCAAGCTTTGAAAAATATTTCTATAAAAAAATAACGTTGCCGTTAGTTCTATCGATAAATGTACGGTCATTATTGGACAAAATAGATTACTTAAAATTGCTTTTAAACGAGAGGTTACACCATAACAGTAGCTTTTTGCTTATTTGAAAATCGTGGCTTAACAAATACAATAACAACAACTTAATATCAATTAATGGATTTACAACACATCGCCTCGATAGAAGCAGCGGAGTTAAAACACGTGGTGGTGGTCTGGTCACTTACATAAAAAAAGAATTTTGCTCTAATTCCAGTATATCATTTAAATTTTTGCAATTTGGCATTAAAAGTTTGGGTGTTAATTGTAAGTGCCCATTTTTATTTCATTATAAAAGTATTGATGTTATTAATACGTATATCCCACCATCAGCAAGTCGCTCCGAGTGTAAAAATTTTTTTCAAAATATTCTTAATTACTTAGTAACAGTTTGTGACAATAATTTGATTTTACTTGCCGGTGATTTCAACAACACTAATACAGATAAATTTTTGTCTATGGGTTTAACCAACATAGTACACTTTAATACTAGAAGTAACTCTAGGTTAGATTGCGTTTTTACTAATGCTCCCCAATTCTACAAAGCCAAATCACTTGCTCCATTGGCTTCGTCGGATTATTTAATTATTCGAGCACTTCCTACAATTTATTCTAGGAAAAATTATACACACTTTACTAAACGCATATTAAAATCATATATGTTTGCTCAAAATTTATCACAACAAAATATAAAAAAACTAAAGATATCTCTTGAGCAACACTGTATTGCTACAAAAAGTTATAATAACTTAAACACCGCCACAAACAGTTTTGTTACACTGGTTAATAATCATTTTGAAAAGTTCTGTTTAAATGTTAAAATACTTGTAACACCCACCAACATAACATCAAAGAAACTAATAAGGATACGCAGGGAAAAGGAGGTAGCATACAAAGCTATCGACCGCTCCTTAGTAAAACATTTAAACCTTGAAATAAAAAACAAGATTAGTTTTGTGTCAATGACTTTTACTTTTTTCCCTATAACAATTTGAAAAACATTTGAAACAATATTAACAATTTTTTTGACAAAACAAAAGTTGTTACTACCTCACTTGATGTGAACTTCCTTAATAAATATTTTGTTTACTGCAATGATGTAAAACTAGTTCAGCTAAACAATATAAACATTAATGACGGACCTGATGTTTTTATATCTATACATAATCTTAAAAAAATTATAAAAAGCTCTAACATTACAACGTCATTAGGTCCAGACGGGCTTGGTATGCAAATGCTAAAACTATGCTCGTCCTCAATATACTTTCCATTGATACAAATTTTAACCAGTTTTATAAACAAAGATAGAATAGCAGAATTGTGGAGAACTTCCAAAATTGTTCCAGTTCCAAAAACAAACAACTAAAAAAATAGAAAATTTTTGACCACTTTTATGCACGTCAGTACTCTTGAAGTTGACTAAACATTTGATTTTGAATAAACTAAGTGATATGTTTAAAGCAAGTAGTAATCCATGTTAATTTGCGTATAAACAAAATAGTGTTACACTAGATTGTGTAGCCAGCTTGGTTAACTACGTTGCAAAATTACTCGATAACAAAAAAGGCTTCGTCAGCTGTTTGTTTGTTAATTATAAAGCCGCATTCAATAGCATATGGGTAATTGTTGTACGTTATACAATTTTTAATTGTTTTTAATTGGTCAAAATTTGAGTAAACATTATTGAATGTGGATTTTGTTTTCTGATTAGTTTATTTTCTAGTTAGGCCGTAATTGGATATTTTGAGCACTATTTAATGCAAATTTTTTTGTTCTCGCCTTATTTTGCAATGGCGTTAGTTGGTGCACCGGACTTGACTAGATAGACTGGAAGTAGTTATTCCAATTAAAAGGAAATAAAAAATGCTATTCACGCTTTTAAAACAAATACCAATAATAAGTTTTATTACTGTGTATTTGAACTAAACTACAAAAATGTTAAAAGATTTCCATACAATAAAGTTTTTTACATATGCACTTTTTACCAAAAACGAGAATCTCAAAGTACCGGACTTCGTAAAACCAAGTAACTTTATTTTTATGTAATTTTTTGTAGAATTAAAAATTTAAATTGTTCAGCACGGTTAAACTGAGGAACGATAAATATGTTATAGCCGCACCAAATTTGAAGCACGAAAACACATGCTCAAGTAAAAAAATTGCAATTGATTCTGACAGGAGAAGGCTATCCAAGGAGGAGAAATTTGAAAGAAGTCATAACGATGGATTTGTATAATCTTCGGTAGAAATTAGGTCACAGTACAATAAGATTTAACCTGATTTTTAGAAATTGTAAACTCTGAAAAAACACTGACCCGTTTAAAGGAAGAAAAATTAGTGGCACTGTACTTTGTATAAGTGGGCTTACATTTTGGTAAATAATTATGCAGACAAGGGATTATCTTGTTTTTTTGTAGTGTAATCCGAATAAATTTTATTATATTGTGTTTATTTTTTGTTTATTACAAGAATCGAAGAACATTTGTGATTGTTAGAATAACAGTAAAATGGAAAATTGTTTGATTGTCTAATTGATGCCCTAAGTTAACGCGTGTGATAAAACTTCGGTAAACAGGCTCGAATAAGTAACTAAAATCGGATATTTTATGCAACCATTACTTTAGAACCCTGAAATCACTGTACTGTTGCCTCGAAATAACACTAGTATTATATTTATCCATCTTAGTTTCTATAAGGATCGACCTCGTTTGTAAAAAAAAACATTATTTGACCTGATGTATGTAAAGTATAAGCAACCCTTTCCATTCATTCTACCCAATTGCATTACTTTTAATAACAGTTAAATATTTATCTTTGTCCGGTTTAGTGTATTTAATGCAATCCAACCTAATAAAAAAAATATGTCACCTGATACGCTCATGTAATTTTGATTACTGTTGTAGTAATTGTAGGTCATTTATTTCTAGCAATGAAATGCAGGAAATTGATTTGAAACTAATTATTAAGATCGCACTTAACATGAGTCACTTTTAATATAATACATTGACAATATATAGGTGATTGAATCAAGATGCACATAATTATTTTTTTAAGTTGGACATTCCTAAATTTGATTTTGTTTACTTAACCGATCTCAATTGAGTATTTATTTTAGACATAGCACAATGAATAACTTCTTCCCACTCACTGTCTTAGTTTTTAATTAAGCATATACAGTTATGTTTATAGCCATGCATTATGTGATAGTGTCTACCATTTGTAAAAACAATCTTTTTATTTACCTTGTCTTATTAGTTAATGAGCGCATATACATTACATGCACATAATACACAAAAATAACCTCTAGATTTAAGACGTGCAATACGACAATGCAATATCTCTTGTCCCAGTTTTTAATTGGTAAGTAAATCTAAGATTATTTTAAACAATGATCACACCTGCAAGTATTATTTGTACAGTACTTAACTGTCCATTTATTGGTAAATCAAAAGGCTTGTGTAACATTATTAACGGCTAAACACATTATGTGATAATGTAAAAATAACATTTTAGTCTGGTTTAATAATACTGTTGTTAAATTTTACCGTAAAATAGGTATTAAATAAAATAACAATTTTTTATTTTAGAAAACATCCTAATATGACTCTCAGAAAAATGCAGGTTTCCACTACAAGATGGGAGGCACCGGGGCAATTTTATTTTAGTCTACAAACCTTTACAATTAGACCTTATAAATAATCCATTTGTCTTTGCTAATGACTCTCGCAGAGGATACCCTTTTAAGTTAAATAAACCCAGAGTTAAATCCCATCTGCGTCTTAACCATTTCTTGTATAAAATCATCTCTATTTGAAATGATTTACTAATCCACGTTGTCTCAACTTTATCTTTAAGTTTATTTAAATTGGACTATAATAAATATGATTTTAATAACTATATTATATATATATATATATATATATATATAATACATTGATATCTGATAACATTAAACCTAGTATCAAAAGGAGTTTCCTCCTACATGACTCTTTAATAAACCTGAAACCTAATACTTATACCAGGGTCACAATTGTTTATAAAAACAATAATCTGTATTATAATCCTACAAATTTATATTAATTTTATTTAAATTTATTTTATTTATATAAAAATCTTAATTTAAACACATTACGGGTTAAAATAATAATAATAATAAATAATAATAATAATTGTAATTTTGAAAATTCCTGTTTAATAGTTCTAATATTGATGTTATTTTTTTGTTTTTTTTGTATAATAAAACGTAACCAATATAAGCATATTTAAATTTTAAAAATTATTTGTCTAAATCAATGGTTTTGCTAACATTTAGATTACATGTAAAACTATATCAACATTTTAACTAAGAGTATACCAAAACACCTAAACTAAGTGGTTACAAACACAAGCCATCACATTTATTATTTAATATTTTGTAGTAAATTATACGAAAAACACTTTAGTAATCTTATATATATATATATATATATATATATATATATTGTATAATGACAGTGACCTAATAACGTGAGCAGTTTAAAATAAATCAATTGTCAGTTAATCAGTTTAAATGTTTGATAATCATTTCCGAGTTCCAGTTTTGCACCCAACCATTATTAAAACTAGAGTCAGAATTAAAATTAACGCTACAAGCGTCAACAAAAGAATTTTAACGACTGGTCAATTTAATACAGCTCAAACTTATTAAAGAATCCAAACAAACTATAACTACAAAAGTAACTAAACGCAAGGAGAATCAAGTGCTATCCAAATTATCTACAGCGTGCTGGCAATGTTGTCAATGTCACTACGTAAAAATATGCAGGAAGACCAAACATAAGTGTAGTATTTGTGACAAAGTTGTTTACACAGAAGGTTACTGCAGACATGATTAGTTTTAGAGGTAAAATTAATGCAATTATACACTTCATGCAGTCTCGTCACTAAAAGTAAAATCAATCCATAGAATAAAGTATCTGAGTATCAAAGTAAATGGAATTCCAAAAAATAACAGTTGGACAAAGCATCAAATATTTTTTTTAATTTTAAGGAAGATGTGGATTAAATTGGGAAGATTTCCAACGTCGGCCATTGCAATAAACGCGTCAAGAGGAAAATTAACCTTTATGACTGTGATTTGTAGTTTATTATTGTTTGTCGATAAAACAATCAGTTATAAATTACATGTGGTCTGTGAACAAGATTTAGATTTATTTCACGTTAATCCGGTAGCAAAATTTAATGTTGAATATTTGTCAATAAGAGAACTATGTTAAATCAGTAAAATTGGCATTTTCCAAAATAACGAAAAACTTTGAGTCACTGCCATTAACAATATTCGTTAAACATATTGCAATATCTTTAAAAATTAGTTTGGTTGTTGTTTGAAAGCCAAAGTACATTTGCAACTGCATCTAAATGCAAATTCAGTATTTAAAGAGAGACGACCAGTGATAGACCGGGGTGTTCTAGCGGTACAGCGCTTAAATTTGGACCTCGGTGGGCATGGGTTCGAATCCCACTACCGGCACAAAAATGCCGGTCACGTTAGGTTTCGCTAAAAATGTCCAATGCTAAAAATTGTTTCTTGTAAAACATTTAAAATAATAAACATAAAATAAAAATAAATAAATAAATATACAATACACGTTAAAAAACTCGAACAATTAATCCCATTAAATTCCAGTAAGCACAATAAAACGGTTATTACATTAATAAAAAATGAATCTAAAATTTATTAATTTAATAGCAGTTTTTTCAATTACATTTGTAGAAATTTGTACAAAAACAAAGCATTATCATTTAATGACGATAGCAATTTACTACTTATCAACATACTGGCCAAATAGATTTGATTGTTGTATTATTGAATTATACAAAAGAACTGATTTATTGATTTTTACTACTTTGAATGTTTTACGGAAAACACTTTTTAGCAGTAGATATTTTAACAAAACCAAAAATGGGACCGCATTTAGTGGGCCGGTGGTGCGATTTGAACCCAGACTCACTCAGGTCCAAGTCGAGCGCTCTACCTCTAGAAACCCCAGGTGTCGTATTCTATTATTTTTTATCATCTATATAACATTAAAAAATGGTTGTTAAAAAAAACATTTTATTAAATAATTATGGTTTAATTTAAGCAAAAAGTATTGTTTATTAAAAAGGTTGTTAGGTTAAATTTTTGTTTTGTTAATAATGCGGTTTTATTTTTCACATTTTTGTACTTCTCCTTTTTAAATAAAAAATCAATAAAATAATAAATACAGGTTATTTTAATACAAATGTGTAAAATATAAATTAATAAAAATGCAATCAATAGAGTAGTTTAAATTAAAACTGTAAAACGGATTGACAGACATGATTTAAACATTAAACTATTTTATTCATTTTATTAGTGACGTGGTCACCTCTTTTTTATTTTCCGTATGCATACGACGTAGCAAACGTTTGACTTTGATGCTTTAATGAGTGTAACAAATATAAAAAAATAACAAAGTGTTCCGGATAATAGACGGTATCCTTGTAATATCGCCACGGTTCGCAAAGGTTGACGAGACCACCTAATATTTTGTCAGGGTTATCTTCCTTGGGTGAAAGGCTACATGTAGTATACGTATATTTTAAAATACCTTTTAAGTATCCTGCATGTATGCTTGCACCCCCGGTTTGGTAGAAGCCCAGTTATACCGCTATGCATTTAGACGCTGCTCTTATTAGTTTAGCTTTTTGTTGGCACTTAGTTCAGAATGCACCACGTGGAGGGCACACACTCAGGAATATCATCATTATTGAAAATTGAGATTTTATAACCACTACTCAAATCCTCAAAATCATTAGTATCCTAACTATTTTAAGTTATTGTATACAATAAAATAATGCAGTATCTTTTAATGTTAATAATAAACGTTTTTTATATTTTTCTTACGTCAATTAGTAATGAGAATAAACTTGAAACAATAGCGTTTCTAATATTTTTTATTATAAGTTTATTAAGTTAATAAAAGTTTGGTTACCAATCCTTCTATATTATGTGAATAGAACTAATTTATTTTATATTAGTTACACAACGTACTTTAAATAAAAAATAGTTCAATTATTACATTATATCAATATAAAATTACAACAAAGCTTTAAATATAACAGATAACGGAGAAATGGAACAGTGTTGTAAAATTTAAATTTATAAAAAGTGCTTTCAAATTTTTTATTTTTTTATTTTATGTTTACTACTATAAATGTTTAAGGAGAAACGCCAATTTCAGCAACGGCTTGCACTTAGTGCCGGTGGTAGGATTCGAACTCATGTCCACCAAGGTATAAATTAAGCGCTGTACCGCCAGACAAATACAGTGGAATAAAATGATTATAATGTCTATACACACGTATGTATCAATAACAATATTATCTTAATATTTTAGAGTCACAATAAATAATATAATTTATTTTTTTTAAATTACTTACAATCTGTTTCACTTTAATTTTTAAAATACAATAAGTAATTAAACTTTACAAGTTGGACACACATCGTTAATAAATTTACGGGTGCTATCATTACAAATTTTTATACTACTACTACTTATAATGCATACTTTTTGCATTATAATCCGTCCAACCTACAAAATTAGATTTAAAATTGAACAAAACCAATAAAAATAAAAGTTATTTTAATTTTCCAATGCTACATAATGTATTAGTCATTTTCAATGTAACTTTGACGTCACTATAATTTATATCAAAATAGATCAAATATTGTTGTTTAATAGTACATATTTATAGTTCCGCATCATTGCTTTATATTAATTTTTATTAATTTAAAAAAATTAAATAACTACTTAATGTCAATAAATTTGCAAAAATTTAAAGCAATGTTTTACATTTATATTTGTCCTAACATGATGTGGTTACAAGCATATATAAAACAATTCAACTAATAATATATTACTCACGCCCTGCGGTTATTTGTAAATAATTGTAAAACAAAAAAATAGTAAAAACATATTGAAAATTTGTATATAACACAAAATTAATTAATTAAAACAACAGTGTTTCAATCCTACATAATGCACAAGTTAATTCGATCAATTTATAACAATAATAAGAACTAATATTAAAACGTATTTAATTTTTATAAATAAATATAAAACTAATATTAAGTAAATTATATGATTTAAAATTTTTAATATTCATTTTTACAAAATATCAATTGGAGATAACAAATTAATTGTAATTAAAGTTTCTTTCAATTTTGATATTAATTTTTTCGAGGGGTGTAGTTGTACAAGTGAATGCACATAGAACTAGAGTTAATTTTTCCAGATTATAATCCATTACTACAATTTTAAATATTAATGCAAAAATTTATAAAAGTATTAAATTTAAATTAATTTGTTATATCCAAATGTTTTTTCGTAAAAATAAATATTGAGAATTAAAATAATGTCAAGTACATAAAAGTCCATTTATATTTTATATTATGTATATTATACAAAACCTTTTTGCTTTAAACACAAGCATTGGGCAATAAGACAACAATTACAGCAAAACAACAACAACAAATTTTTGTTGCTATTGAAAATTCTGCAACTCGAAGATTGAGCTTTCTTTCGGCTTTCACTCAACCCTGTCATCTGTGTAATTCTGTCATCTAGATACGTGTGATCACTTTTTTGCCGTTGTTTACCAAAATGGCGTTTTCTTATTGTTTCCGTAGAAATATAATTTTTTTACAGAAGCCAGATTACTAACCTTGCGTTCAAACTCTCCTCCTTTATCCAGGCTTTGGACTGACTAGATTGAATTATTTCTGATCCAAACTATACTTAGAAATATTTATTTGAAAAGGCTGAGTCGGCCAAAATATCATATTTTAAAAGCTACTTCTGCATAAACGTGGATAAAAAGTTAAAGTTAAATTATTTTTCTAATAGTTGGTCTATTATTATTATGTGTGCTTAATTTCATTAAAAATAAACAATGAATAATCGTTAAAATTGATGTTACATGCACATTCAATTTTACCCTAATTGAAATCTTATAATAATTATCGAAATAAACATTTAATTATTCTTATCTATATAATTAAAGATAATAAAAACAACTTTTAAAAGATTGTGAATAAAAATTTTTAAAAATCAAATAATTTATTATTTACGGTTAACCTTGAGATTCCGCTCATTCGCTAATTTTGCTTTCTGATTGCGTTGTTTATAAAATGGACAATAGTGATAAAAAAATGAATATTGTGTCATTAAAATATTATGGTCAAAAAATCGTTATAGAATTTTAAAAAATTATAATAAACCTATTTCAAAAACTAAAAGAAATAGTTTAATCAAGTTTATTTATTCCACAATTAGAAACAGGGCAATAGAATCTGCTTTAACGCTTCAATTACTAAATGTTAAGCCGTTTATTCCTATAATCAAAAGGATAATAGATTAGCTCTTTGTAAACAGTGGAATGAACAATATTAATGTTATTGGCGTTCCGTATACTTCGCTGATGGAACAATGATTTGGGACAACCATTTGGCTTTAAAAACAAAGTGTTGTGCGGGTCGAGTTTTTAAAAATATTTACTCCTGGTTGCCAAAAAAGCCCACCTTCGACAAGTAATGTGTTGGTTTGGTATTAAGTATAATCAACCTATAAAATGGAGAATTATATCTGGTACCTTAAATAGTAAAAAATTGTTTCAGTTATGAAGGACGTTTTATTATGAAATGTAGCACACTTACAGGGGGGTTACTACTGTTTTTCAGGACTATCCTCCATGTCATATGTTTAAAAAGGTAACTTCATATTTACCTAGATTCACTTTACTTGCTTTATATTTACATTTAGACAGTAGAGGGGCTAAAATAAAAAAAAACTATCTTTTACTCAGTTGCTACCTAACAGCCCGGACATTAATGTTATTGAACATTTTTTCAGTATGCTAAAGCGCTACATCAATAAGCATACTGAAATTGAAGATTAATGTGAACGCATTCGGTTTGTTGTTCAATATGAGATAAAATAAGTATATATCAACACTCTCATTAATAGTATTCTAAAACGCCTGGATTAGGTTGTTCAAAAAAAGGGCGATTACATAGATTATTAAATTTTATGAACTTTGTAATGTTAATAACCATTTGGTAACTAAAACAAAATTGCATGTAATCCGTGTTTTTATTAATAGCTGACGTTATAAATCATGCTAATCATTTTACTCCAGTTTCGATTTTGCACCAGTTGATATTTTATACAATTTTTTATTGCTTACAATACATATGTATATAATTTATTTTTTTTAATTATTATATAGTATTGTATATTTTATAATCAAAGTGACGTTTCTTTAATACGCTATGTTGTTGCTACAGATGTTTTAGTTAAATAATCACTTTTTTGTGGTAATTGTTGTGACAGTAGTAATTGTAACTTTAGCGTAAATATTATTCTAAGCAAAAAAAATGGTATATTACGTCATGTAATTGCATGTATTAGATATAACAAAAAACATGTTTTACATTGTACTTCGTAAACAAGTTGGTTATATAAAATACTAAAATTAAAATTTTAAATTCTGTGTTTCTTAGTTTTCTTTTAATATAACTGACACAAACATAGCTTACAACAAAATAATGAAAACATGGGTATAAAATAAAAAGCATCATATTACTGTACTATTGTACTGTGTATTATATATTTGAACAATTGAAATTTATTTAAACGCAAGTTATGTAAAATGAATGCACAGAATTAAAAGTTGTTTTTTAACGTAAACTAAAATCATACTGACACAAACATATCAATCAACAAAATATTACTCACCATCTGAGTCAAATTTAATTTATATTGAGACAACTAATTATTCCAATATTAAAACACAATCAATTTTTATATTCCACACAGAGTTTGATAATGAATTTAAGGATGTAAGCATTTTTAACTTCTATAATAGGATTTTAAAATATATTTCTATATTGTACTTCGCATAATGTATACAATTAGGAGCGTAAGTGAACAAGTTAAATGGAAATGAAACTACAGTTAAATTTGCAATGCTACATAGCGTGTTAAACGTTATTAATGGAACTTTGTTATAATAGTACATTTTAACAAAACAAAGAAAACGTGGTTATATTATACAATGTAATTATGTTGCTGTAATACAGATTCATAATGATTATATAAATTAATTCCAATTTAAAATAAATTAAACAACGTGACTAATGCATACTAAAAAAGCGCATAGATTAAAATGTTGGTATGTGGACCTAATTTTGCTCTGACATTACATAGTCAGGTGTAAAAGATACGCCGTTTAATAAATAATAATAGTATTTAAACTTCATAATTTGGAGACATATTGTTAATAAATCTACGAGTGCTATCATTACAAATTTTTATACTACTACTATTTCTAATGCATATTTTGTACATTATAATCCGTCAAACCTACAAAATTAGTTTTAAAATTGAACAAAACCAATAAAAATAAAAGTTAATTTAATTTTTCAATGCTACATAATGTATTAGCCATTTTTAATGTAACTTTGACGTAACTATAATTTATATTTAAAAAAATCAAATATTGTTGTTTAATAGTATATATTTATAGTTCCGCTTTATTGTTTTATATTAATTTTAAATTATTTGAGAAAATTAGCTAACTATCTTATGTCAGTAAATTTCCAAATATTTAAAGCAATGTTTTACATTAATCTTTGTCTTAACATAATGTGGTTACAAGCATATATAAAACAATTCAACTAATAACATATGACTCACGCCCTGCGATTGTTTGTAAATAGTTGTGAAACAATAAAAAATAATATGAAAACGTATTTAAAATTCGTATATGGCACAAAATTAATTAATTAAAATAAGAATGCTTTAATTCTACGTAATGCACAAATTAATTTGATAAATTGATAATAATAATAAGAACTAATATTAGAACGTATTCAATTTTTATAAATAAATATAAAACTAATATTAAGTACATTATATGATTCTAAATTTTTAATATTTATTTTTACAAAATATCAATTGGAGATAACAAATTAATTGTGATTAAAGTTTCTTTCAATTTTGACATTAATTTTTTTGAGGGGTGTAGTTGAACATGTAAACGACTTGAATGTAAATAAAATTAGAGTTAATTTCTCTATAAATTACACCGTTTAATATGTAATTATATTATTTAAAGTTTACAATTTGGAGACATATTGTTAATAAATCTACAAGTGCTATCTTTACAAATTTTTATACTACTACTATTTCTAATGCATATTTTTTACATTATAATCTGTCCAACCTACAATATTAGATATAAAAATGAACAAAACCAATGAAAATAAAAGTTAATTTAATTTTTTAATGCTACATAATATATTTACCATTTTCAATGTAACTTTGACGTAATTATAATTTATAACAAAATAGATAAAATATTGTTGTTTAATAGTACATATTTGTAGTTCCGCTTTATTGCTTTATATTAATTTAAAATAATTTGAGAAAATTAACTAACTATCTTATGTCAGTAAATTTGCAAATATTTAAAGCAATGTTTTACATTTATCTTTGTCCTAACATGATGTGGTTACAAGCATATATAAAATAACTCAACTAATAATATATTACTCACCCTCCTTGTTGATTGTAAGCATTTGTGAAACAATAAAAATATAGGGAAAACATATTTAAAATTAATATATAGCACAAAATGGATTAATTAAAATAAGAGTGCTTTAATTTTACGAATTGTACAAGTTAATTTAATAAATTTATAACAATAATAAGAACTAATATTAAAACGTATTTAATTTTTGTGTTATACACATTGTTTAACAACAAAATGTTTTTTTTAAGAATACTCAGACTGATTTATAAAATTCAATGTATAAGTGAACGAAATAAAAGTAAATGCATTTTAAGTTAATTTTTCAATGTGTATAATGTGTTATAAATATTTAATATAACTTTAGTGTAAATATAATTCATTATAAATGAGAAGACATAGGTATGTACAGCTATATTATAGATTACAGTTATCATGCAGTGTTATTCATTTATGTTACTTAATTTAAAAGTATTAAAATTAATTTTACTAATTATTTATTTTATGTGAGTTTTCACATTTATCTTGATCCTAAAATTTTATGATTACAAGCATATAAAGCAATTCAACAAATAAAATGTGACTCAGGCTGCAAATATTAATTCACATCTTAAGAACGACCTATTTTATAAAAGTAAGTTGCATGAATTTGAAAGCAATGTGGTGCATTTGTCTTTGTCCTAACATAATAGGTGACAAGGATGAAAAACAATCTAACCAAGAAGTATAATTTAATTTTTTCATTAGGTGTTATCAGTAAACATAAAATGAGAACGTATTTAATGATCACATATTATACACAATTAATTAATAAAGATAGTGTATTTCTTATCCTTTGTTATGTATTTTGATTTTTTGTTAGATACTTCGTCTGAGGGTGTTAGCATTGTTAGCATTTATAATAGGATTTTGGATTATATTTCTGTTGCATAAATAAACAAATTAAAGGGAAATAAAACTAGAGTTAATTTTTGTGTAAGCCTTTGCATAATTTAATAAAATGCATTTATTTTATCACAGTAAAACTTTAGTAAGTAGTAAAAATTAATTTTACTAGTGTTCCTTTATTGATTTTGGTTTTATGTATATATTGTTCATTCCATGCAATAGTTATAATGCAATTTCTTTATGTTGTTAATCTAACACATAAATAACTGAAATATTGTCAATTATTTCTATGAGTTAAGTAAATAAAAAATATAAAAACAAATTGGAATAATAAGCAGTAGTGCAATAATGATGTGGGTTAAGTGAACGCAATAGTTGACGTATTCAATTTATATAATAATAATAATAATAATAATAATAATAATAATAATAGCTCAATTTACAAAAGAAACAATAGTAATGGTACTTACATTAATAGTAATAATGGTGAGTAATAATAATAATAATAATAATAATGGTAATAATAATAATAATCATAATAATAGCAGTAATCATAATAATAATAATAATAATAATAATAATAATTTTATTAATAATAATAATAATAATAATAATAATAATAATAATAATAATAATAACAATAATGATTTACGAGAGAAGCAATTTAGGTCTTACTACTATGTTAACAATATTGTAATGATAAATTTAATAAATTTTTAATATTTAAGTTTTTTTAATTTTAGCACTTATTACTTTTTTACAGTTAGTAGACAAATAATGTGTTCATTTCGTATTGGCTGTCCTAATATCATAATGACACCTAGAAAATTTCTTCTCTATCCTCTTATTATTTCTATTGGTTAATTTAATTTTGGATCTAAATAACCTTAAAATTGTTTATTTTATTTGTATGACCGGAAGAACTTGCCATAGTCTATGAGAAAAGCAATTTGGGTCCTACTATTATGTCAATTTTACTCGCGAGATAAGGCGCGCGTCACGCTATACGTCCATTGAAGCGTTATTCATCCTTTTCTCTTTTCTTCTTTTTTGAAGATTATTGCAGTGTTTTTGCATTGTAAGACATAACTTGTTTTATTATTATTTTTCTCTTTTTATTCTTATATCATTTCTGTTGGTTAAATCAATTTTTGTTCTAAAAAACCTTTAAATTATTTATTTTATTTGTATAACCGGAAAAACTTGCCGTCAAGGTTTATTATAATGTAGACAAAATACTAAATTAAATTGTTATTAAAAATATTTTTGTTTGTTTTTTTAAATTAAAAAATTAAATATACAAAATACATTTAATGCTTGTTTTAAAGGTTAAAAATATTGCGAATTACAATTATCCTTGACAGGTTTGAATCGCAGTTTATATTTTTCTTTATCTTCCTTGACATGGCTTGCACAAAATCTAAAAGAAGAGCAAGAAATCGAACTCAACGATTTACTTCTAATGTATTTTCTATGTTTAACGAAGCACAAATTAACGAGTTTAAGGTATGTGAATATATACTTACATCCATCCGTTTATTCATGCATAATAGCATCGTTTTTATTTTAAAAGTAGTTATTATGACTGATACCCTGATATTTGTTGTGTTTATTAGAATTAAATAATATTTTATAATTAATGGCATTGTTCACAAGTGGAACACTAAAACGTCATTATGTTACCATTAAGATTATTTTTTTAGTGGTATCTTATTATAAATAACGTTTTCACTCTTACAGCTAGGTTTTTGCTTAAAAACCTTGCGCTATTTTCTACTTTCAACATTTTTTTTAACTGATAATAGTTTGTTATTATTTTTTCTTTTGAATATTTAAACATTTATTGTCACTAATTATTCGTGGTTGATCATCATCATCCAGGATAAACAATCCTTACCGCTTATTATTACCCAGGGTTGTCCAAATTGCGGCTAATCAATATATCTCGCGGTTGAAACTCCGGTTGATGTGAGTGTAACAAGCTAGTGAAAACAGTTGCAAGTTTGTTCACAGGCAGAAGTAGGATAACACCTTTCAGGACATCAGTTTCTAGTTGTTAATAAAAGTTTTTGTTTTTATAAAAGTAGTAATGACAACAAAAAGTGGGAGATTTTTAAACACGATGGAAGATAGAATTGATTATAATTGATTTACAAAAGGTCTGGGTATTTGGAGGAAACAATAGAAACAGGTAATAGTGATTTTCGGAGTAAAACTATATAATCTAAGTCTCATATTTTGGATGAGTTTATATTATGTTCTATAAAGGATCTGCGTTTTGAGCTTTTTAGGAATCCGTTTATTGCACCAAACTAGAAAAGTTATTAAACAAACACAAGATTACCTCGTTGTGTATGAATAATTTAAATTAATCTAAATTTTTAGTTTATGGATAAGTTCACTACCTCTAGAACACTTATGGAGCTTAGAATGGCTTTAAATGATTCTGAGAATCTGAATAATGCTTATAAAGTCTCAAACTCCGATGATGGTGATACTCCTGACTGTTATTCCTCTACGTGGTGCATCCTGGACTAGGTGCCTATAGGCCTGTAGGCATTCTAGACCAATAACAGTGGGGACCGAGTCTGCAGCGGTATATCTGTTCTCACTGGACTCCTGCTTAGTGAAGGGATGTCAGCATACACCCTAGATGTAAAAAAAAGTATCTTAGGGTATTCGTTTACCATATGTAGCCGACTAGGCTAAGGGAGTTTATCCTGACAGAAAATCAGGCCTCAGGTCCTTATCCTGTGAAACCTACAATGAAACTTCGTTCTACAAGAAAATATATGATGGAATCAGCAGCCGAGACCCCCAGGGCATCTGATCTGTCTAACGCGTCTGGGGAAGGACCGAAGTTGATGGGTTTGCATGGGAGAGTTAACAATATTTTACCCTTGTTAACTAATAATGACGAGCCTGACTTAAAGTTACCAAGGTATGAACGGTCAGCCTCTGATGGCTCCCATGGATTTGTCAACCGTCGTCATCCCTTCCGTCTCCCGAAGAAGATTGTCTTGTCAACTCCTGTGAACACTGGCGCCGTCGCAAGGAAGCAATCTTCTAGCCGAGAAACTTTATTTACCCCCCCCCAAGTTCAATTAGCATCCGTAATACACTCCGCATAGGAACATGGAACGTACAATCACTGTCGTCTGTCTCGACTCAAGCATTTACTGCCGCAGAGCTAAGTCGTTATAAGATTGACATTGCTTGTCTTCAGGAAACAAGGCTGAATTGTTCGGATCCGTTTCGTCTTCCTACAGCTTCCCAGTCTGTTGCATTATTTCTCCCATCATCTTGTGCATCAAACCCAACACACCACGGGGTTGCATTTTGTCTATCCCCAACAGCTTCCGGTGGGTTAATTGACTGGAAGGGCATATCTACACGATTAGCGTTCGCGCGCTTTAAAGTACCCAAATACTCAATAGCCGTCATCAATACCTATGCTCCAACCAATAGTTATAGCGAAAAACAAATAGATGGGTTTTACGAGCAACTAGAAGATTTATACTCCCGGCTCAAAATCTCATCCCAAATTATCGTTATTGGAGATTTCAATGGCAGAGTTTGCAGGGACGATGACAACCGTCCCTGGACAAAATCGCACGAACAATGCGAGAACGGAAGAAGATTAAGTGAATTCGCTACTAGGTGCAACACGGTTCTCACAAATACATTTTTCCAACACCCCGCGAAACATTTGACAACATTTCGTTCAAGCTGTGGTAGATACACTTCCCAAATTGATTACGTTCTGGTTAACAAACGCTGGTTCAGTGCAATTAAGAATTCCCGCGCATACAGAGGTTGCCGAACAGGAAGCGAGAATGACACCGTCATTTGCTTGTTTCATGTTCACGAGTATTTGAATTTAAAAACTAAGAATGTCATCGATTTTAGGTTTTATTGAAGAATTGTGAACTTTTAATTATGGCTGCATCACATTCGATAATACATTCAAGTTTTTTCTGAAATACCTGATACTTTTTATTGTGGTTGTTGACATAGTCATTTTCATTCATTCATTTGGTTGGTGACGTGGTCACCTCTTCATTATTTCCCATATTTATACGACATGCAGAACGATCGATTTCGATGGCTTGACAAGAGTAGACAAACGTGGAAGAATAACAAAGTTTCTTGACTGGTAGACGGCATCCTTGTGACGTCGCCACTGTTCGCAAAGATTGACGAGGCCGCCTGATTTTTTGTCAGGGTTATCTCCCTTAGCCCAAGGGCTACATATGGTATACGTATACCTTTAGTTACCTTTTAAGTATCCTGGGTGTATGTTCGCACCCACCCGACGTAGCGGAAGCCCAGTTATACCGCTGTGCACTCGGACCCTGCTGTTATTAATCTAGATGCCTAGGGGCGCCTAGTCCAGGATGCACCACGTGGAGGACAAACAGTCAGGAATATCACCATCATTGGAAATTGAGACTTTATAGGCATTACTCAAATGCTCAGGATCATTAGCATCCCGTTGACATAGTCACCTCTTGATTATTTCAATATTTGTGTGGTTTATTAAACGATTTATTTCAATGGCTTGATAAGCGTAGTAAACGTGGAAGAATGACAAAATTTCGTGACGGTACCACTGTTTGCAAAGATTGACGAGATTGCCTGAATTTTTTTCAGGTTTATCTTCCTTAGTCTAACGGCTACATATGCTATATCTATACCCTAAGATACCTTTTAAGTATCTTGAGTATATGCTTGCATGCACCTTGAAATCATGAATAATGCATAGAACTATCCGTTTTTAATTTTTTTGAAAGGATTGTTTTATGGCAGTAATATTTTTCTTATTAAATAGGAAGCTTTTTCGATGATAGACTCAAGTAAAGATGGAGTTATTGATAAACAAGATTTGGAAGACATATTTATTTCACTAGGCAAAACTCCAAACGATGAATACTTGAATGAAATGTTGTCGCAAGCGCCCGGACAGATCAATTTTACCATGTTTTTGACTTTGTTTGGTGAGAAAATGATGGGTTGTGATCCGGAAGAAATTATTCTAAATGCATTTGCGTGTTTTGATCCTGAAGGGACGGGTAAGAAAATTGTTGTTGGAATATTAATTAGTGTTTATGTGTTTGTTTTATTTTTCAAGTGAATGATGGTGTTTTGTCGGACCAACTGCAGTAGTGTAGATCGCTTATTCACAGCTAACCTCTATTGCTAAAGGTCGTTCCACTATCCGCCACCTGTGGACGCGCTAAGTAGGGGTCGGTCTCCCCCCTTAGATCGCTTTAAGCAATTTCAACCTAACGAAGATATCTCATTAGGTTTTGTTTGATCACTAATTAATGTGATTTGATAATTTGTCAGGTTTTATGTTATTCCTAGCGAGTATGAAAAGGAATTTGTGAATGTCTAAATGATGTTTTTCATCTTGATCAAATTAACTCGATTATTTTGGCTGATTTTATCGAAAATTTTGGTTTTAATTTGTGCATTTAATATCCTCCTTACAAATTTGTTATTAAGGTGTTATTAGCGAGGATCGATTGCGAGAGTTGATGATTACAATGGGTAATCGTTGGTCGAATGAAAAGGTAGACGAGTTGTTTCATGGGGCTCCCATTCAAGACGGAAATTTTAATTACAAGGAATTTACGAAAATGATAATGCATGGCCAAGAAGAGGAGGATGAAAATGTTCAAGCAGCCTGAATGTTTTTTGTTTTAATAAATTTATTTTTTAAACGCTTTTAATATAGCACGTTATGCGTTTTCATTTTTTTAAAACATTTTAATAGTAGATTTAATAATCAGAAACTTTTCATTATATCGGTTTTTGTTTTACCTATTATATATGGATATTTTTATTATTTGAGATTTTATTATTTGTCTAACAACAGCTCTTTTGTTTCTATAAATGCTGCTCGTGTATTGTTTGTGGGAAATCTATCCTAGCCAGTCACAAGACTGGTTGAAAACAGATGAGGGATGCACTCCGTTTAGCAATTTAATCTTTGAAAATGACGACATAACAACATTCATTTTGGTTGGTGACGTGGTCACCTCTTCATTATTTCCCATATTTATACGACATGTAGAACGATCGATTCGATGGCTTGACAAGCGTAGACAAACGTGGAGGAATAACGAAGTTTCTTAGCTGGTAGACGGCATCCTTGTGACGTCGCCACTGTTCGCAAAGATTGACGAGGCCGCCTGATTTTTTGTCAGGGTTATCTCCCTTAGCCCAAGGGCTACATATGGTATACGTATACCTTTAGATACCTTTTAAGTATCCTGAGTGTATGTTCGCACCCATCCGCCGTAGCGGAAGCCCAGTTATACCACTGTGCACTCGGACCCTGCTGTTATTAGTCTAGATGCCTAGGTGCACCTAGTCCAGGATGCACCACGTGGAGGACTAACAGTCAGGAATATCACCATCATTGGAAATTGAGACTTTATAGGCATTACTCAAATCCTCAGGATCATTAGCATCCCAAACAAGGCGTCATTTAACCAAACTACGACCAAAAACTGAAAATAGCACGATCCCAATGACGGGAATTATTGCGAAAGCTGAATGAAAGCTCAATCTTTGATATGAAGAATCTTTAATGCCAAAAAATTCTGAGAGCATTGACGTGTAATAATCTTGCTGCCTCATGCTTTTCAGAGCAAAAACGATAAAAGTTAGTGATAAAACCACATCTTCATTAGTTCCTGGTTCGCATAGCATCACGAATAATCAATTTCCATTGTTCACGAAAGCCAGTCATATCGCTGCACACTCGGTCCCTGCTGTTATTGATCTAGAATGCCTATAGTGGAGGAATAACAGGAATATCACCGTAATTTGAGTATGAAACTTTACAAGCATTGATCAAATGCTCAGAATCATTTAGCATTATAACTGAGAATGTATTAAACTCGAATATTTTCAACGGATCTTAGTGATACTGAGGATCTGAGTGATGGTTATAGTCTCAATTTCGAATAATGGTGTTATTCCTGACTATAATGCATCCTGCACTAGATGCCTATTGGCATATATAGACTAATAACGACAGAGACCGACTGCAGCGGCATAACTTGACTTCCGCTACGGCGTGTGAGTGCGAACAAACCCCCAGAGTACTTAAAATGTAGCTTGATGTATATGTATAACATATGTAGCCATTGGGCTAAGGGCTATAATCCTATCAAGAATCAGGCAGTCTCATTAATCTTTGCGAACAGTAGCGACGTCACAAGGACGTCTTCTACCAGCCAATACACGTTGTTATTCTACGTTTGCTACGCTTTTCAAGTCATCGGAGTCGATCCTTTTAATACGCCATACTATTATAGAAACAATTAAGAGGTGACTATTACTAATTACAACGAAAAGGTGTTTGGGAATTGCGATTTTTAGTTAAAAACGCTACAGTGCATAGTTTTAATAAATTTTACATAAGAAACGTATAACTGATTTTAGTTTTTAGGCAAATAAAATGGGACAAAGCGATTAAATACAGGCGTTCGTATCCGCGTACACAAGATATATAAAGAATACCATATGTATGTGCTTGAACTCATCTACCATGTTATCCCTCTGTGGCCTTAGGGAAAATTTATTCCTTATATCAGTTATTGTTATCGTACTTAAAAAATGAAATGCAAACGAATTTTTTCTGGAAACTGACTGAATTTATTAAGTAATCGATTGTAACAAGATTTGGGTAAAAATATGTGGAGTTGGCAATTGTTAACCGTCATATAAAAAAAAATTATAAAATTTTATGATCATAATTTGGACCAATGAAAATGGTTTCAGTGTGAATATGTCCATTTTCAGTAGACATGTCAATAAAATCACAAAAGCCAATGACCACTTTCTTCTAAGCGTTTTCCATTAGAAATTCAATCAGGTAAATAAAATATAATCGAAAGTATCCCATAAACCGGTCGACTTATTAAAAATAACAATCGTATTCAAACACAAACCCATAAAGCTAAAAGTAACACGAAGATGTCTTTCAAACGCATTATTATTATTATTATCAACAAAATAACCCAAAAATTAATTTAAACGCACACAGATAAATTATGTTAGTGTGGTATTAGAAACTGCACTAATGTCAAAGTCCACAATGAATGATAGACGATTGTGACTGTAGGCCAAGTCCACGAGCCAAGTAGGTCCGATTCGAGTAATCGCTGACCGATGGCATTGGAAAAGCACGTTTGAATAATGTGCAAATCACCAGCGTTCTGGATGTCGTCCCAGTATTTTGACAAGCAACCGAACCAAACCAGACACGGTGGAGATAGCATAAGCCAGCCAATGAGAAAGATACACGATAATCTTCAAAATAAATTAAAACCGTATTTTTTAATTATACATGTTCCATATCTCCTGACGATTTGAAAAGTGCACACATATTGTATTGTAGTTTTTTAAAATGTTAATGATCATGGGGGGATTTGAATAAAGGTCGTATAGTCCCAATTTTTGATTGATTGATTGATTCATTTTAGTTGGTGACGTGGCGTCACCTCTTCATTATTCCCCATATTTATACGACATTGCAAACGATCGATTTCGATGGCTTGATAAGCGTAGCACAAACGTAGAAGAATAACAAAGTTTCTTGGCTGGTAGCCGGAATCCTTGTGACGTCGCCACTGTTCGCAAAGATTGACAAGGCCGCCTGATTTTTTGTCAGGGTTATCTCCCTTAGCCCAAGGGCTACATATGATATACGTATACCTTTACATACCTTTAAGTATCCTGGGTGTATGTTCGCACCCACCCGACGTAATGGAAGCCCAGTTATACCGCTGTGCACTCGGACGCTGCTGTTATTAGTCTAGATCCTTAGGGGCACCAGTCCAGGATGCACCACGTGGAGGACTAACAGTCAGGAATATCACCATCATTGGAAATTAAGACTTTATAAGCATTGACTCAAATCCTCAGGGTCATTAGCATTCCAATTTTTGATTATGATGGTAATATTCATCATTAACTACTACATGAAATGCGTCTCAAACTAACATCAGCATCACAGAAGTATAACTGGACTTTCACCATAACAGATGGGTGAAATCACACACCAGGATACTTAAAAGATATATCTGTATACCTATACCCTACATATCCTTATTGCGTTTAAAAAGCGAGTAGCCACACTGATATTTGTAAACAGCGACGCGATTACAAAATTTATTTGGCGCATGTAAATTAAAGAGAGGCTATTGTTCAAGACACTTCTCCGAATACGATAATAATGTCGTCAACCGATAGAATATTTTTGTTTCGTGCTTCGATGATAGTGATATTGCTAACGGTGTACTTTCATGTAAAACATTCTAGACTTTGACTGAACCACTTTTGTGTGAAAATGGGAGTTTTAGTAAAAAGTTAGTAAAAATATAAAATGATTGGGATTCTCATAATTCTGAAGATTTAAGAAATGCTTATAAAGTTTCAGTTTACTATGATGGTGATAATCATAACTAATACATACATGTAAAGCATCCAGGACCAGGTACTCCTACGCACCTATGCTAACACAGTATGGGATGAATGCATAGTAATATATTTGACCCTCAACCTTAGCTGACCTTAGCATACACCTAGAATACTTAGGAAGTATCTTCAAGTATTAGAATATCCTTGGACTAGGGAAGATACTCCTGTAAAAGAACCAGGCGGCGTTGTCAATCTTTGTGAATAGTAGTGTAGTCACAACGATAGCGAAAAATGTTTTCATTACCTTCCTACGTTTGTTACACTTATAAAGCCGATCGTTTACTATTATGTACAAATGTGTAACTAATAATAAAAAATCGCCTCTTCACGTCACCAACCAAAATATTAAAAAATTAAATTTTCATAAATATATACAGATGGAAAAAAACGTACAACTTTGACAAAAACAATGCTTTTCGATTATTTATAAACAAATGAAGTAAGGGTATAGTTGGAATGCCGATCATAATTGCAGCCGATACATTGAGATACATGACACAAAACAGAAAAATAACCCACACAATTGTGCATGCTGCGTGGGTAGCCAAAGTATGCTCATCACCTGGACATATATATCTACAGAAAGTATATATATATATATATGAACATGACTTTTGAATATACGCTCATTTTGAGTTGTATTTTTAGCCTATGTAATTTAATCATATTTATTTATTTTTGGACTGATGTTACATACTGCATTGTATTTTTATAATTGTGCATATTTTTTGTGTGCTACTTCTACTGAAGTATCTAAGCTAATAACCATAAATAATATATAAGCAGTATTCAAAGGGAAAATTTTTGACGTCACCGGACACAAAATATTTTGATTTCAATATTTAATTATTGATTAATTATCACTTTAGCGAAAAATGGTTCAAATGGCACAAAGTCTAGTCTTTTATTGGACTCAATTGTCCCTTCCTTCAATAATAATTGGAGGAAATAGTAACCGACCGACTCTAACGGCTTCATAAGCATGGCAAACATGGGTCAATAACAAGTTTTCTTGACTGGTAAACGGCATCATTATGACGGTGCTATTGTTCGGAAAGATTGGCACAGCTTCCTGTTCTATCAAGGTCATCTCTTTTAGTTTACAAAATCTCAATTGCCGATATCGACAACCACTTTGTACTTTGAATGCGGGATGCTACGCAAGCTTGGAACTAGCAAAGATGTAGCTCTGCCAACGCTTCGACGCATTCTTGAATTTCAGGCAAAGTTCCAGCGTCCTACGTATATAGCGTTCATTGACTACTCTTCAGCTTTTGACTCGCTGAACAGAAAACGACTCTGGATAGCTATGTTACGTGATGGAACTCCGCTGAAACTTGTAAATCTCCTACGTGCTTTGTACAAGAACTCAACTGCTGTAATCCGTAATTGCAACAGGTCTACTACAAAGCCATTCGAAATTTGCAGTGGTGTCCGTCAAGGCTGTGTGGCTGCTCCACTTTTGTTCAACTATGCAATTGATGCTATATTTGCCAAGGTCTCTGGACTAATGGAAGGCGTGTATGTTGGTACAAAGCCCATCACCGACTTAGAATACGCCGACGATGCTATTCTGCTAGCTGAAAATGAAGATCAACTACAGAGAGCATTGGATTTCCTTGTGATCGTTTCTGGTGAATTTGGCCTGAAGATCAATCCCAAAAAATCAGTCATCATGACGTCACAGGCTCCTGATGCGAGGATCATACTGAATGATGTTGTGCTTCCCAATGTAAAGCAATTTACGTATCTGGGCTCTTCGATTACTTCTGACGGAGGTTCATCTCTCGAAGTAAATCGTCGAATTTGTTTGGCTGCTGCTGCGTTTGGGAAACTTGCTAATCCATTATGGAGACGAAAAAACATCAATCCAAAGACAAAGATAAATATCTTCTCTTCACTGGTTCGCACAGTGCTTCTATACGCAGCTGAAACCTGGACTCTTACAGGGTCTGAGATCTCAAAGCTTAACAAATTTGAGGCAAGATGTCTCAGATATATTTGGCACAATACTCATTTCGCATCATCCATATCAGGAGACTGGACAAAAAAGATCAGTATCCATCAAATTCGAGATGATCTCCAATTCCATGATCTTCCTTCCTTGGTGTCGCGACAACGTAGATTGCGCTGGTTTGGTCACGTTCTTCGTAAAAATCCTGATGCAATCTCACGTTCAGTAACTTTGGCTTGTCCAAACACCGATTGGAAGAAAAGGAAAGGTGGTCAGAAACGTACTTGGATGGACGCTGTTCGGGACGATCTTCACCTTATTTTGGCCGGGGCTATTTCTTGGAAACAATGGCAAAGTCGCTGGACTGACATATCCGTGCTCGCCTCCGAAAATCGTGAACAATGGAGGGGAATTATTCGTGATGCACCAACAACTTTTGTTGTTGTTGTTGCTCTGCCACCAACTTGTGTCGTACTTGTCGCTTATCAAACCATTGTGGAGCCAATCGTCTAATATGCTGTACAATTATTATTAGTATTAAGTCTTAATATTTCACTAGAGATACATTCAGCGTAAAATACATTTTCACCATCATTATAAAAAAAATAATTACAAAAATTAAAAAAAGTAGTAGTACAAATAATGTGAGCAAAATGAAATAGAATGTCATATGCTAATGAATATAAATATAGTCAATACATTAAACATCTGATTTTTAAAAAAATTACAAAATTACAATACATCGAATGAGTCATTATAAGGCACACTTGTTACATTATACTGTAAGATTTCTAAATTAGTTCAAAATGCGTAGATGGAATGATTCCTACTTTGATAGGTATTTTAGTAGTCCAATTTTGTTTGATTCTGGATAAGTATGGCAGATATGAATTTTTGTATTGATTAGTTTTGGCTTTCATGTGCAGGTATGTTCTTGTTTTTGCAGATGCTTTAGAATTGTTTAAAGCTGTGTGTAATGAATGATTGTTATTACTTTTAATCCTTGATGCTAATTGTATATAAGATTTAAAATATTTATTAACAATATTATTCAATAAGATAGAATATTTGATTACTTCAGATTTTGATACCAAGGGTATATATGCACCTTTTTAAAACAACAATCCTGTTTTAATAAACCAGGAAAAATTACAGGTGAGCAATATAATATTAAAGGATAAAAACATGATGTAACAAACAGTTTAGTAACATAGTTATCAACATTTAGTTTTCTTAATCTTCATATGTAGTAGATAAGGAGTTGGTTTTTATAAATAAATGCTCTACATGATCACACCAGGTGAGTATGCTATTTATGTTTACCCCAAAATACTTAATTTTGTTACAGGTGCGTATGTTTGTTTGATTTAATTTGAATGTTTTGTTTAATTCCATTGTTTATTTTGGATGCTTCGTAAATTTAACCAGCTTGCATTTCGATGGATTTAAATTGAGATCAAAGTTAGTAGACCATTGTTCAATTTTCAAATTCGTTTAGCTCATTATTTGAAGATATTTTTGTGCACAAGACAAATTTAAACAAACGTGATGGTTGTGGCACTTGCAGTGGATCTACGTACAATAAAAATAAAAACGGAGATAGTACTGCACCTTGTGGAACTCCATTATTACTTTCTGTTAACTCTGATTTATTAAGACCAATTTGTGTAAATTGTTTTCTTTTTGAGAAATAATTTCGTAGCCAGTTTAAGATGTGGTTGGGTGTTTCAGGTAGCTCAAGATGTTTAAGTAATTTTTCTCTTGATATGCTATTGAAAGCAAATTTGTAATCTAGAAACATGCAGTATATTGAACATTTAAAATTAAATTTGGGCATGGTCAAAATTGGGATTTTAGAGATAGAAGTGTATTTCTGTTGAATTTCATTCTGATTGATTCCATTTAATAAAAATGTGGTAAAAAAATTGATTGATAGAAAGAAAAATATTGAGACATTAAAAAAAATTTTTTTTAAAACGGTGAAAAAGTATTTAATTCCGGTGTTATGGAGAGATGAATAAGCATCACCAACCACAACGAATGACGTTATAGAATTGTTTTGCAACGTTTTAAATTGACTAGTGATGAATTAAAATTTAATACAGTTGTCGAAAAGAATAGGTAAAAACAATCATTGAAAACATACTGAGAAGTTGAGTAATATTCATACTATTGCATTGTCATTCTATCCTAAACATCATGCTTTTAGTATGTTTTGTTCATCCATTTGTGTGTGCCAATTTTAACACATTTCACAATGTAAATCATAGTCACAACAAAATTACTCTAATCAATTAACATCACTATAAACACTGACACAAATCATGCCTTCGCATATTAAAAAAGCAATTCATCATCACCAGCAAAACGTACAATATATATAATGACGTGGCAGTAATTTCATATGCAATATTATTTACAAATTAACGAAAAACAACAAAGAAGATTGGAAAGAGTAAATAAACAAAATGATTAAATTGCAACTAAATAAAATATTAAATACAAATAAATCACCAATACATTGCAAAATAATTCAATTGGTAATAACGAAGGGATATTCACGACTGCAAAAATGGTCAGCCACATCCTCTCTAAAATGTGCAACCGTCGTAGATCGGGATCGTAATCCTGCAAGCCTTCATATATTTTTCGGAATACATGAATGATCCTAAAGATTTGAAAAATGTTTATGATATCTCAATTTTCAACTATAATGAAAATTCTCTTTCTACACGCCCGTGTGATGCAAACTGGATCCAGACTACCATCGATCAGGGATTAAACGCACCACCTTAGCGGATTAGTGTTAGCATATACCAAGGATATCTAAAGAATACATATACCACATGTAGCTATTGGGCTAACCCTATATATATATATATATATATATATATAAACATCAATACTGGACAAACCTTTGAAAAATCCAAGCCACGACGAGTACAAAAATAATCCAACATACAAACTGACCAATCAGGATGTTCGAAAACAAACCAATCACATTCGTAGTAGAATTAAGATTCGATTGGTCCAATTGGCTATTGATATAATAAAATATCCAATCAGGGCTGGCATGCAAACAAAGGCCGGACAATAGGGACAAATGAATGTGAATGATGAATTTCAATAGGGCCGGTAGCAACGTTTGAAAATTCCACTAAAAATCAGTTCAATGAATATGTATATCATTAAAATGGACAGAAAAAATTAACTCAACTATAGCTAGTCTCCAGAGGCAGATTTGGTCGAGCGTTAAACTCAAAACCCGGGTTCGAATCCCACTGTCGGCACGAAATCTGGGCCCTTGTTTGTCTTCACCGAATGTCCACTTGCTGAAAAATATTTCCCGTGAAACATTCAAGCAATAACAAACCAAAAAAATGACACAGTACATCTACCAAGGCTTATATTAAAACGAAATGCACCGAACTATAGCTGAGATTCTATCTTAGCAAACAAGAACACAATATACATCCAAAAATACTTCAATAATGCCCCCAAAATATACCAATACAACAGGTAGCAATTTAGATAAAATTTACTTTGATTGAAAAAGTTCATCATTCTTTATGGAGGTTGTATCTTTACAAGAATAAGTTTATCAGTTAATAAACCTCACTATCTCGCCACGTTTGTCGTGCCTTTAGAATGCTAATAATTCCGAGGATTTGAATAATCCTCCTAAAATCTCTATTTCCAATAATAATCATCATCATCGGGGATAAACATCCCCCTCCGGTTATTATCATTCAGGGTAGTCCAAAAAACCAAAACGTCTGCAAAAACATCAACTTTTGTACTTAAAAAACGACACTCGAGGTGTGCTGACATTAAATGTTAATTACATTCCGAGTTAAACCCCTCCAATGATCTCTGTTGGCTGTATAGGGTAAACAAACGGACGCCCATTAAAATAATTCATTTGGACGAGGGGGCTTAGCATAAATAAAAGGACTGAGTTCGCATGCTACAATGTCTGTCCAAATTTTCCGTTGCCGCCTGGCCTTCTTTTCCATCCGGGTAATGGGTGAGCTTCCATAACTATTTTGGCTGGATGAGTGGGCAATCTACGTAAAACATGGCCAATCCATTTTAATCGTCTTTCTTTAACTGTGCTAGAGATACATGGCCAATAAATGTTAAGAGACTTAGAAATATCTGGGAATGGTCGAAATATTTTACTAGTTATTAAGTGAGTGCGTTCAATAGAGGACAACGAGCGAAACCATATAGATCTTAAACAGCTTTGCTCAAAAAGAACAAGCTTTTGTGTATCCGCTTGGGTGAGAGTTCAAGTTTCACATGCGTAAAGAAGAATGGAACGCACTAAACTCATCTATTCTAATTTCCAATAATGTGATGTTCCTCGCTAAACCTACACCAAAATCAGTGTGGATGATGACAGTCACGACACCGCCTGAATTTTGTCAGGGTTATTTCCTTTAACCTAAAGGCTACATACGGTATACAATATACCTTACAATATTTTCTAAGTACCCCGGATGCAGACTTGCACCCATTTGCCAAAATGGAAGCCCAGCTATACATCTGCGCACTCGGTTCCTTTTGTTACTTGTCTAGATGCCTGTTGGCACCTAGTCCAGGATGCACCACGTGGAGGAGGAACAGTCAGGAATATGCTATCATTGGAAATTGACACTTTGTAAGCATTACTGAACTCCTAGGATCATTAGCATCCCGATGCATCCACTGAGATGCACTCGGACTAACAACACCAGGAACTGAGCATACAGGAATATAACTAACATTTCATTGGTTTGTCGGTTTGAGTGGATACATACAGAGTGAAAAAATGATATCTCCATTTATTCGATTACCAAATGTAGCTGACCAAACTAAGGAAGTTCACTTTAACAAAAAATCGAACTTCAGGTCCATATACTCTGTGCAACTCTTTGAAACTTTGCTCACAAAATAGATGTACAATGAGGAATCAGATGTTGAGTTCATCACCTATACCCCATCACACCATTATCCACCAAAGAAATATCGCTTTCCGCAAACAATGGAACTGTTGAAACGATACAGTTAATTTATTCAACCACCCCCCCCTAAGTTCAACCCTCGTTCGTTAGTCCCTTTACATAGAAACATGGAATATACAGTCATTCTTTTTCATCTATTTTTAAAATATTTCACGTGCCTTTCAACAGTTGACATTTTACCTAAGACGACCGTAGGTCCGCATTTGGCGCCGGTGGTGGGAATCGAACGTATGCCCACACAGATTTGAGTCGAGAGCTGTGCTGCTCTACCAACCTGGCACTAGACGAGATACATAGACGATCTTCACATGTTTCGGTTGGATCAATGAAGGGAAATTATTCGATATTCTATGTAAAGTTTGAAACTAATATGTACAACTCCTAAACTAATTAGTATTGAAAACGTAGTTATTAAACTAAAACATTTATAGCAATCACATAACATACAACAAAGACGTCATTTTAATTATAGAACGTACAATATTATGTGATAATTATAATACAAGTATAATTTTATAGACATATATATTGCAACTAATAAAAAAATTACATAAAACACTAACTGATTCATAATCTAAGATTGAGTAAAATTACCAACATTAAATATAACGTGTAATATATTTAAAAATGCAAAACATATCTAATTTTTAGGGTTAATAAATTGTTTTATGTAAATTTACTATAAAATATTAAATAATAAATGAGATGGCTCGTGTTTGTAACTACTTGGTTTAGGTGTTTTGTTATGCTTTTGGTTAAAATGCTGATACAGTTTTATGTAATCTAAACTTTAACAAAATATGATTTAGACAAATATCTTTTTGATTTAAATATGCATGATAAGTTTTATTATGCAAAAAATAAAATAAATAACATTAGTGTTAGAACTATTAGTGATTTTTAAAAATATAATTATTTTTGTAAAATTACAATACAAATTATTATTTTTCTGAACAATTGTAACCCTAGCCTAAGTAAAATACATTTTAACTTAAAAAATATTGATGTTTTACTAAAAGAGACCACTGTTTCAATTGCTTAATAAAATTCTTTACATAAGGGTTATTTAGTACTTTTTATAAAACCAATTTAATATTTGTTGCTTATATATATTATTCGAACTGTAAAATTTTAAGTTTGTACAAAAATGTTTATACACAGCAACTTCTGTTATTATCCTTTTAAGTCAGTGTTTTATTAGCTACAACTAAAAGTAATTAGTATTAAAAACAATTTTATTTTACTATTACAAAACATAATTTTGATGTTTTTATTCTGTAACAAAAAATTAACTAAAGTTCCCGTGATAAAGAAGATATAACATATTACATTTTCTGCTCCTAAGTAGCAAATAATTAAATTTGTGTTAATTATATTTTATAATTTAACGAAATAATGTATTTTGTTTTTAAGTTAAATAATTTTTTTTACAAACAAAAAATAAATTTTTAACATTTTTAAGAAAATACTCAAAATATTATTAAAAACATAATTATAATTTTTAAATCGTTTTAATAAGATAACTATATTTCTAACTTTAATTCGTATGCAAATATTAATTTTTAACTTAAATTTAAAAACAAATTAATATTTTAAAGTAAAATCTGAAGCAACGTTTTCGAAGAAACATTACTAGAAATCGCTTTTTAAATTATTTCAAATTTTTGGTTACTATGGCAACGTTTGAATATAAACATACTTTAAAAATTGCTTTTTTAATATAAATTATTTTTTTTAATTTTTCTTTTGAGGTAATAACAACGTAAAGTTTGTGGTTGTAGAAACGTAAACTTAAGGTATTAAAATGCATTTTTGAATAATGATTATTAAAAAGTGTAAATTGCGTTTAGTTATTCCGTTTATATAGGCTTTTTGACCAACTCGGCATTTTAAAATAAATAGTTCATTCATTTTGGTTGGTGACGTGGCGTCACCTCTTCATTATTCCCCATATTTATACGACATTGCAAACGATCGATTTCGATGGCTTGATAAGCGTAGCACAAACGTAGAAGAATAACAAAGTTTCTTGGCTGGTAGCCGGAATCCTTGTGACGTCGCCACTGTTCGCAAAGATTGACAAGGCCGCCTGATTTTTTGTCAGGGTTATCTCCCTTAGCCCAAGGGCTACATATGATATACGTATACCTTTACATACCTTTTAAGTATCCTGGGTGTATGTTCGCACCCACCCGACGTAGCGGAAGCCCAGTTATACCGCTGTGCACTCGGACGCTGCTGTTATTAGTCTAGATCCTTAGGGGCACCTAGTCCAGGATGCACCACGTGGAGGACTAACAGTCAGGAATATCACCATCATTGGAAATTAAGACTTTATAAGCATTGACTCAAATCCTCAGGGTCATTAGCATTCCAATTTTTGATTATGATGGTAATATTCATCATTAACTACTACATGAAATGCGTCTCAAACTAACATCAGCATCACAGAAGTATAACTGGACTTTCACCATAACAGATGGGTGAAATCACACACCAGGATACTTAAAAGATATATCTGTATACCTATACCCTACATATCCTTATTGCGTTTAAAAAGCGAGTAGCCACACTGATATTTGTAAACAGCGACGCGATTACAAAATTTATTTGGCGCATGTAAATTAAAGAGAGGCTATTGTTCAAGACACTTCTCCGAATACGATAATAATGTCGTCAACCGATAGAATATTTTTGTTTCGTGCTTCGATGATAGTGATATTGCTAACGGTGTACTTTCATGTAAAACATTCTAGACTTTGACTGAACCACTTTTGTGTGAGGATTTGAGTAATGCTTATAAAGTCTCAATTTTCAATGATGGTGATATTCCTGACTGTTTGTCCTCCACGTGGTGCATCCTGGACTAGGTGCCCCTAGGCATGTAGACAAATAACAGCAGGGTCCGAGTGCACAGCGGTGAAACTGGGCTTCCGCTACGGCGGGTGGGTGCGAACATACACCCAGGATACTTAAAAGGTATCTAAATGTATATGTATATCATATGTAGCCCTTGGACTAAGGGAGATAACCCTGACAAAAAATCAGACGGCCTTGTCAATCTTTGCAAACAGTGGCGACGTCACAAGGATGCCGTCTACCAGCCAAGAAACTTCGTTATTCTTCCACCTTTGTCTACGCTTGTCAAGCCATCAAAATCGATCGTTCTACATGTCGTATAAATATGGAAAATAATGAAGAGGTGACCACGTCACCAACCAAAATGAATAAATATATATATATATATATATATATATATATATATATATCTGTGGTGCTTCCTAAACTCAGATTAACAAAAATCGAAAACCGGAGACACCGAGGTACATCTGGAATTCCGCCAAGGTGAATAGGAGCAAGCATATACTTAAAGGACTCAAAGGTATAGCATATTTTTATTTTGTTAATGTGTCATTTGATTGTTATAACTTGTAACATTTTGAGAGTGGTGCCAGAGATAACCGTCAAAGCCATGCCCACTTAAGCTCTAGTCCAACCATTCGGGGTAAAAGACCTAATCCTGACAAAAAAATCAATTTTTGTAAATAACGGTGCTGAATTCCGTCTACCAGCCACGAAACTTGACTACTTGCCTGCATTTACTGCGTGCACACACACACACACACAGACCTTCCTCCTTTCGGTCATATGCAACCTTAGGAAGCAAATATAGAATTGATGTCATCACAACCATTTGGGGGGTATCCGAGTGATCTAGCGCTCTCGACTAGAACGTCCGCTGCGCTGAAAGGCATGGCTTGTCGTGAAACACTCGAAATAGTACAAAAATAAGAAAACATGGACAAACCTTGTTACCATTGCCAATTGGCTCATTGGCGGTCGTGTGTCGAACACAATCGTCGTCGGAAGCCGTCGAATTTTTGCGCTGGCGTATGTGCTGATCGCAATCTTCTTGACTTGTGCCAACAACACTTTTGTGTACATCATTGGCGTGATGGTTGCAATTTGTAGCAGTTTGGGTCGAGACAATAATTTCTTTAATTTGAAATTCCATAAACAGATACAAGGGCTATTTGAATCAAAAAATAATAAAGGCACAATAATAAAACTTTTCACTATTGATCAATATTTTACTCATTATTATTGTCGAGTACATTTTGTATATGAAACTGCTGATAATGTATCAGCAAGACGACGTTGTATAGAAGGAAGAAACACCGAATAAATAGGAGGGCAACATTTTTGTTATTAAACAAAAATGTGCAAATCATTCTTGCTGGTCTTTCGTGGGGTGGGTGGTGGTGGTAAATGTAGAATGTGTGACCAAGTAATTTTCTTCGTCCAATCAACGATTGAGCTTCCTTCCGGCTTTCACTCAGCCCTGTCATCTGAGTGGTGCTATCATTTCTTTGCCGTTGTCCGTTGGAATGATGACCTTCAATGATTTCTGTAGCAAAATAGGTTGTTTACAAAAATCTAATTGCTAACCTTTATTCAGGCTTGGGGCTGGCTAGATTGGTTCGTTTTTGATATTCTCTAGGAGTCAAAATATATTTAAATGGGACAATCTTCCATTCTCTTCAAAACAAAAAAGTTTTCTAATTGCCATTAATCAAACTAGACTTAATATACTAAACTGCCTCAAAACATAATCGGAGATAAACATTCTCCACCGGTTACTATCGCCCAACATAGTCCAAATTATCGAAAGCCTGCAAAACTTTTACAATGTGCATTTAATGAATGACCCTTAAGTTATGCTGACTTTAAATGTTAACTACATCCTAAATTAAACCCTTCCAATGATCTCTATGCCAAAACACTAAAATGGTCAAAATGTTTCATAACGGTTCGATAAACGATAGGGCGTCCTCCATAAGTAATGCGCATAACCATTGTGATAAATCAGTGAAGGCAATCTGGAAACGGAAGGGCCAGACTCAAGGAGTTGGTCCAAAGGAGATGTATAGAAGAAAAGTTGAGAGTGTGCACATTAAACATTGGATCGTTAATAGGTAAATGAAGAGAAATTGATGAACTAATAGATAGAAAACTGGATATACTATGCCTCCAAGAGACGAGATGGAAGGGTAAGAAAGCGAAAAAAATAGCCAGAGAACACAAACTGATGTACAGTGGGGACTCAGAAAGGAATGGAGTAGCTATCATCTTATCAAACAAGACAAGAGAGAAGTTAGAAGTAAAAAGGTTCAGCGAACGAGAAATGATGGTGAAACTGAATATAGGTGGTTCGTACATTAATATTATTAGTGCATACGCACTCCAAGTTGGACATGAGGAAGAAGTGAAAGATAAATTCTGAGAACACCTTGAGGAAATACCTTGCAACATTCTTGACAGAGAAAATAATACTTGGGGCTGATTCAAACTGACATGTCGGACAGTCTAGAGAAAGTGATGAAAGATGCCACGGCGGATAGAGAATTGGAGATATAAATGAGGATGGCAAAAGAATTTTGGAGTGTATGGTCTCACAAGACATGGCCCTGATCAACACATTCTTCAAGAGAGAAACCATCTGTTTACATATCAGAGCGGTGGAAGACACAGCCAAGTAGACTTTCTAGCAACAGATATAAAGCGGGTAAGAGACTGCAGAGTGATAAATGGAGAAGTTACCACGCAACACAGGTTGATGCTAATGAAAATGAGTTTTAAAAACAAACAAAAGAGGGTAACGGAGATTCGGGAGAAAAAAATAAAATGGTCGAAATTAAAGGAAACCAACCTCACTAAACAATTGAAAAACAAGGTCATACAGAACTGGAACTCTTCGAATGGAGTGCAGGAATGATGAACATTAAACAGTAGAGTGATTACCAAAGCAGCTGAAAAGGTACGAGGGTTAAACTCTGGAAAAAGTACCTGCAGACAAAGAATATTGGTGATGGACTGTGGGGAAGTTCAGCAATCGGTTGAAAATAAGAAGATTAAAAAAAGAAATGGGATTTAAATGGATTGGAAACCGATAAGTTAGAAAATCAACAAGCAAAGAGGGTAGCTAAAACAGCAGTAGCAGTGTCAAAGGCAAAAGCGTGGGATGCAATGTATAAAGACCTGGAGACACCTGAAGGAGAGAAGAGGTTGTTTAGTGTAGCTAAAGCCAGAAATAACGCTTCAAAAGACCTGACACACATTAAACAAATAAAATATGAAAATGGAATAGTATTAACAGAAGGGTGAATAAAGAAAAGATGGAAAGCATATTTTGAAACACTGTTAAATGAAGAAAATTCTAAAGCAGTGATTGAAGATGGGACACCTAATCTAGGCGTAACACAAGAAATATCTCAGAAAGAAATAATTAAAGAAGTAAGATGAAGAATGGAAAAGCTCCACGACCAGACGGAATACCTATCAAAGCTTGGAACTGTTTGGGAAACTATGAAATTGACAGATTAACTAAACTGTTAAATTTAATATGGAACGAAGAGAAAATGCCTAACGAGTAGAGAAAAAGTGTTATCACGCTAATTTACAAGAAGAGAGATGTTCAAGACTGTAGTAATTATAGGGGTATAAAGTTTATGTCACATACTTTAAAACTTTGGGAGAAAATTATTGATCTAGTTATGGACGTGCTAACAAGAAATACTAAGATGGAATCTCCATGGTGTATGCTATTTGCAGATGACTTTATCTTATGCGATAGAAAACAAGAGGATTTGGAAAGACGGTTATAGCAATGGAGAAAGGCACTGGACTATCGAGAATTAGGAATTAACAACAAAAGAAAATGGTAGGGAAATCAAAATTCAACACCGATAATTGTTGAGAGTGGGAAGGTTTAAATACTTTGGTTCATCGCTGGAAGAGAACGGAGATTTGAATGCAGAGATTGCGCAAAGAATGAAAGCAGGATGGTATAACTGGAGGAAACTTACAGGGGTTCTGTACGACAGAAAGATAACAGCAAGGACAAAAGGTAAAAATTTTAAGACCGCAGTGAGACCGGCCCTTATGTACGGATGGGAAACGTGGTGTATTAAGAAAGCCCAAGAGTGAAAACTGAATTCAGTAGAAATGAAAATGCTTCGATGGCCGTTGGGAGTGTCCAAATTGGGTAGAATAGAAAATGAAGTGGTTAAAGGAAAATTGAAAGTTATCGAAGCTCATAGGAAAATTCAAAAAAGGGTAAGATGATACGGCCATATTTTACATAGAGGAGAAAACTACGTTACGAGGAGAATAATGGCATTGGAAGTAGAATGTAAAAGAAAGTGTGGCCAATCAAAGAGAAGATGGTTGGATTGTGTGGAAGCCGATATGAAGGAAAAGGGACTAACCAAAAATTGACGCTACGGGCGGAACTAAATGGAGAATGGCTGACCAGAAATAACGACCCCTCATAAAAGAGGGAAAATCTGTAAAGAAAGAAAAAGAATGATTTCTATTAACTGTAAAGGATAAGCAATCGAATGCCCAATTATGTAATTCATTTGGACAAGGAGGTAGCATAAATAAAAGGACAGAGTTCGCGTGCTACAATGTTCGTCCAAATTCACCGTTGGCCACCTAGTCTTCTATTTCATCGAGATGGCTTCCATAGCTATTCTGTCCTGAGATCTACGGCACAATACGGCCAATCCATTTTAGTCGTCTTTCTCTTATTGTGTTAAAAATTCATGACCAATAATTGTTAAGTGTGCCTCAAAATAATTATTCTTCGATCACAGTACCAAAATTGACTGAATAATAATAACAATAATAACAACAACAACAACCTACTTTGAGCAATACACTGCAAATGAGAATAAGAACAGGTGGTACGTACATTCCAATGGAAATGTAGCGATTCGGATTAGGTAGCAAATAGTACCAAAATGATTGATGAAGACGTTCTTGTAAATTGTTCAGCGACCGCAACACTCCTTCGATTGACCTAACATTATACACACGAAAAAAAATCCAAAATAACAACTATCTATCCGGAAAATAGAGCTCAGCAACCCAAGCACAACAACACCAAAGGTTAGTGGGGCAAAGCAACATCCTCATTAATTCCAAATTCACACAGTATCTCGAACAATCCCTTTCCATTGTTGACGATTTTCAATCAACTTAGCTATTGTTTCCAAGATAAAGTCTCGGCTAAGATAGTGTGAAGATTGTCATAAACAGCATCCATCCAAGTGCGTTTCTGACCACCTTTCTCCTTCTTCCAATCGGCATTTGTACAAGCCAGGATTACGATATGTGATATTGCATCAGGATTTCTACTAAGGACGTGTCCAAACCAGCGCAACCCAAGCAGAGCTGACGTTTGGTAAGTTGGACCACCTTGAGTAATAATAACCGGTAGGGGGGGGTGTTTATCCCGATAACGACAATGAACTACATTTCACCAAAGTAAGCTCCATTAACTACACAAGATAAACCAAAATAGAAATAGAAATCATACTTTACAACAGCGTCAATGTGATGATTTTCAGCTCTGTTGTACAGACTTGTCACAGTTTTGCCGCGCATCGTAATACTGGGGATTTGATAGGTAATCAATGGTCCATGCAAACCAGTAGGCGAATTAGGAGCCTGATTCACAATGGCCTTTATCAATCCCTGCAAATTATCCCAACGTCGATTAGATTGCATTAGGTAGGGAAATCTCTACAATATAAAAAAAACAATTATTATTATTATTGTTTTCCAAAGTGTAAGAAGTAGAAATAAAAAAATTCAAACCCATTGATACAGCATGAATATCAATTGAATGAGGTTGGCAACATAGTCAGCCCTCTTCTGCACAGCACATTAAACAATAAGCATAAGACAAACGTGTAGAAAAATAACAAAATTACTCGGCTGATAGAAGACATCCTCGTGACGGCGCCACTGTTCGCAAAGACTAACAAAATTGCCTAAGGTTTGGTGTAGGTTATCCCAACGGCTACATATAGTGTACATATACCTTGTGATACTTGGATGTATGTTTGCGTCTAAACGAAATTCCAATAATAGTGTTGTACACTTGGTCCCCACTATCCTAGTCTAAGTACTTAAGTTCACCTAGTCTATAATAATATACCATTTGGAAATGACATTATTACAAAATAAGACATTATATACATTGATCAAATACTCAGAATCATTAGCATCATACTACAAAAATATTATCATACCTTATAAAACCGTAGATATCAAAAAACAAAGCTTCCAATTTTTATCCATCACGTGCAAGTAATTCTGAGAAGTTGCGTATTGTCCCTAAAATCTCAATTTCAAATAATGGTAATATTCCTGACTGTTCTTCCTCCATGTGGAGTGTATCCTGGACTAGGTGCTCATAGGCATCTAGACTAATATTAGCAGGAACGGAGTACACAGCGCTATAACTAGGCTTCCACTTCGATAGGTGGATGCAAGCATATATCCAGAATACTTAAAAGGTATCTTATTTTAAGATATTATATGTAGCCCTTAGACTAAGGGAGATGACTTTTACAAAAAATTAAACCGTCTCGTCGATCTTTACGAACAATGGCGCCATCACGAGAATGCCGCCTATCAGGAAAGAAACTTCGTCATCCTTCTACGTTTGTTACGCTAATCAACCCACCGAAGTCGATCGCCGTACAAATATAGCAAACAGCGAACAGGTGATCACGTCGCTGACCAAAATGAATAAATTAATTCAATAATACATAAATAATATACCAACTAGCAATCGTAAAAATAGTTAACGTAAATCCAAACTTATCTACCACCAAACAATGCCCACTATTAACTGCCATTCCATACTTCTAAGTTGGACTAGATTCTCCAATCTGACCCTTCCTGTCCCAAAACCCTCTTCCTTGATCCAAGCTTAAAGACTGGCCTAGATCGGTTCATTTCTAATCCTCTCTAGGCACACCAAACAAGTCATTAAAAATTCCACCAATTTTTAATTTTCCAAAAAAGAGACAAATACCTGATCGCTAACGTGTAGAGAAATGCCTTGAAGGTTGATCAGTCGAACGGCTGTGTTCATCAAATCCAAATTTGCCAGCAAGCCGTTGGGACCTTCGGCAAACAAATGAATATCAGCTTGTTTGTCTATACTTGCAAATTCTAAACTCAGACCAACCTCGAGACTTCCGCTCCGACCGGACAATTCTGACCACAATAAATCTAAAATAAAGTCAATCAGATACCGAATTATAAACAACAATTTGGACACTAAAGTAAAATTTAGACTTGGTTGCTTGTTTCAAATTCAAATTAAGACAACACAGTAGGATTCTAATCCAGAATATTTACCAATTCATTCATTTATTTTGGTTAGTGACGCGATCACTTCTTTATTATTTTCCATATTCATACGGCAAACAAAACAGTCGACTTTGATGACTTGATAAGTGTAACAAACGTAAAACAATAACGAAGTGTCTTGATTGATAGATGACATCCTTATAACGTCGTCACTGTTCGCAAAAATTGATGAAACCGCCTGATTTTTTGTCAGAGTTATCCCTCTTAGTCGAACGGCTACATATAGTATGCGTATATCTTAAGATGCCTTTTAAGTATTCTGCCTGTATACTCGCACCCACCCTCCGTAGTTGAAGCCCAGTTATACTGTTGTGCATTTAGTCACAGTTGTTATTTGTCTAAATGCATATAGGCACAGAGTCCAGGATGTACCACGTAAAGAATAAACAATCAGAAATATCACCATCATTGAAAATTGAGACTTGATAAGCATTTCTCACATAATCATCATCATCATCGGGGATAAACATCCCCCACCGGTTATTATCACTCAGGGTAGTCCAAAAAAAAACCAAACGTCTGCAAAAACGTCAACTTTTGTAGTGTGTACTCAAAGAACGACACTTGAGGTGTGCTGACATTAAATGTTAATTACATCCCGAGTTAAACCCCTCCAATGATCCCTGTTGGCTGCATAGGGTGAACAAACGGACGCCCATTTAAATAATTCATTTGGACGAGGGGGCTTAGCATAAATAAAAGGACTGAGTTCGCATGCTACAATGTCTGTCCAAATTTTCCGTTGGCCGCCTGGCCTTCTTTTCCATCCGGGTAATGGTTGGGCTTCCATAGCTATTCTGGCTGGATGAGAGGGCGATGTACGTAATCTACATAATCCGAATCATTAGCTTCCCAAGTCTCGATTTCCAATAATTGTAATATTCCTAACTACCACCGTAATATAGAGCATCTTGAACTATAAGTATATAAGCCAACAGAGCAGGGACCCGGTGCAACCGGGCTTCCAACGTGGTGAATGAGTGCAATCTTACACCCAGAGTAGTTAAAAAATATACGTATACCGTACGTACGCGACCTTGTCAATCTTTGTGAACAGTCGCGCCATCACAAGAATGCCGCCTATCAGTTAATAAAACCTAGTTATTCTCCTATATTTACTACGCTTATAATACCGCAGTGTACACTTCAAAATTGGTAATGTTTTTAACTATAACTTACAAATTACTATATGTTTGACCTAGTTAGACTGCAAAAACCTTGTTAATTAAAAAACGAACCTCCAATTTAAACGTTATTCATTTTGTTTTTTTTCAAACGGTAGGTGAACAAGTTGCAAAATAATGTATTACTTATAGAGAATATTATTTTTATTATGAAAAATGAAGATTCAAAGCGTTTTATTGGTACATTGATACATTCAGTGCGATTGCCAAAAGTTATAAAGGATAGTGAATGTCACTTGAAGTTTGTAAATTTTATTTTATATATTCATACATTATAGTCAATAAAATTAATTTTTTTAACAAATTATGTTTTTATTTCAAGTTTTAGTAAATGGTATTATTATGTTTTACTGCAAGAATGATTGTTGTATAATACAATTAGAAATTATTTTTGCGAATAATGTTACTTCGTGTGTATTGTAAAAACATTATCGTAGGAGTTAAATATGTCTAAAATAAGCAACAAGAGAAGAATGCTGTAAAATATCACATTTTCCCCATGCCAACCGTTAAACATTATAAAGCGATCGTAGTCAATCGTTCAATATGCTGCACAAATATAAAATTATAATAGACAGGTGATCACGTCACCAACGACTTTTTATTATATACCAGTATTGCTGCTTTTGTGCAAAAACACACAATGACTACTGTGGTATGCCTAAAGTACTTAAAGTAAACAGCAGTTCAACTCTAATTACCAGAACGCCAAATGCAAACTCTTTAGTTTGACTATAGTTTCACTATTTTCATATACGCAGAGCATGTTAAACGATCACTTTCCACAATTTTGATTTAAAACAATTCTCATATATACAACAAACGTAGAAAAATAATAAAGCTTCTTGACTAATAAATGGCACCACCCTTAAAAAAAATTGACGGGGTTCTCCCTTAAACCAATGACTATATATAATAGATATACTTTGAAACACCTTATAAGTATCTAAAATCTAAGATGTACCACATGCAAGTAGACAAAATTAAGAAAATTACCACTATTGGAAGTTGAAAGTTCATGAGCATTACTCAAATCACCAGGATCAATCCCGATAAAACGTTTTTAATTAAAATATTTTAGCAATAAATTATTAATAATACTACAACAAATGAAAGTCGCGTATAAACAGTTCAACAATCATATGCATAAAAAAACAATAGCTTACGCTTTGATAAACTCCCTCCATAATAAGCTTCAAGCCAGGCTGTTAAACCAATGTACTCGTGATCCGGAAATAAAAATATAATATCTTTTGCCCAAAAGATCTGATCTACAAAACATTTAGACACAAAAAACATACTCCTAAGCAGTTTGCTTAAAGCTAAGATATAACTAACACTTCCTGCCATTAAACCTGATAAACTAGTTTCAATGGGCACTACAACAATAAGAGAATTAATTCTTGAACTTGTTGGAGAACGCATAATTGCGTACAAATTATAACCATGAAGTTCCTAAAACGAATAAAATAAATAAATAATAACACACTTTCAAAGGTAAAAGTAGATTGTGACGAAAAGTGAAATTTTGTTCATACACTTCTAAACCGTTCGAGCTGAGAATATTCGAAATCCAAGTTCGTACTTGCTTTCTAAAATAGTATAAACATAAAGTCAAAAAATATTTACATTCCAGAGTTTTTATAAATATCCGAAACCGTATGAAAATATTCTCGTACAGTTTCCGCATCGCTAAATTTTTCCTTAGATTGACCTAAAATAAGAAACATCTAAAGGTAAAAATACCAACAAGTAAAGCATTTTCACTCATATAAGTGTTTTCACTCAATTCATCTTGAGACAAAAGAAACAAATAAATTAACCCAATTGTGTAAATAAATAGACCAAAATATGTGAAATGCATTTTTATTATTCGAATGTAATTCAAAAGTTTAATCATTATCTAAAAAATAATAAAATTGTAGTCAATAAATCATCAATATTCCTGAATTACAATTCTGTTTGCCTCTAAATAAATTAAGCGTAAATGTTTTTAAATAAAATCGAATAGATATGTTTTATGTCCAACATTTCTTAAAGAATATTCTGTTTATAATAACATAACTTGGATAAGTACACAGACATTGTATAATAATTAAATCAGGTACCGATTAATTAGTTATACTTACTCTCTATTGGCCCAGATATATTACAATAACAGAAAGAAAATAAGTGTTTATTCGGTTACATTAAAAATTTATCAATTTAAAATAAACATACAAATAAGAGTATTTAAATCGACAATCAAATACAAATCACAAAAACGTAATGCTTTTTCATTTAAAAAATTGTAAAATTTCATAATTATGGTTAGTTGGAAAATATCAAAAATTTAACAATCATATATGTTGTTTTCTATTTTTGTAATGTACTAAAATTCAAATTAATGTGATTAATATCATTCATTGTTATTATAGTCAGCTTAAAGACTTCAGTAGAAATATAAAGCATTATAGTATGCACAAAAATACCTTAGACCATTATTATAAACAATAAATAAAACTTAATCAACATTTAATAAAAACTAAATATTAACGTGTGTTATAAACATATGCGAAATTGGCTGTTATATACAATATAGCTAGTTTGTATGTTAAAGATAGAAATTAAACAATTATTCAAACTTGTAGGATTCAGGATTGTGATACGTTTTTCTAACTTAATGTATATTTTAAACAACTAATATAATTTAAAGTAAAATTTTAAATTAATATTACAAAGATAAATTATATTATTTAATTTTATATAAAATAAATAATTTTAAAAGAACATTATTTACTATAGTTTTTGTAATGTAATGTTAAAAATGAATTTTATTTATTGATATTTTTTTATTTAATTTTAATTTTTTAATTTTAAACTACAAAACATTAAAAAACCTAACGTGTGTTCATAATTTACTTATGCATTTCTTAATATTCTTTTACTAATTAATTTTTATTTATTTATTTATTTTCGGAAGGTGAGGCGTGTGTCACGCACACGTCCATTCAAGCGTTTTTCTTTTTTTTCTTTTTTTCTTTTTTTTTTTTCTTGAAAATTACTGCAATGTTTTTGCATTGTAATGCGAATTGAAATTGAGGGGAATAAATAAAAAAGGCACTTTATTGCGGCGACGTCAGTGTTTATACGATTTGGTAAATCAATCTTCGTGGGAATTGGGGTTTGACGCCGGCTGAAAAATTCACAAGCTTAACTGGCTAGCCTACACCTTGAAATACCTTTAAGCATCTTGGGTGTTTGCTAGTATCCATTTACTGAACGGGAGTTCACTAAACGATAGTTATATTGCTGTGTACTCAGTTTGTGTTGTTATTAGTCCAGATGCCTGTAGGCACCTGGTCCAGGATGCACCATGTAAAGGAGGAACTGTTGGGAATATCACCGGCATTAGAATTTGAGACTTTGTAAGTAATACTCAAATCCTCACAATCATTAGCACCCCAAAATAAAGAAAGGCTAAAAATAGCCTAAAATTTTTGATCTTATTTGTAATCGCTTGGCTATTAGCAGGTGGAATAGTGCAAACATTGATTAATTGTTTACTAAAGATAATGCATTTGCACTTAGACGGATTAAATAAGAGGCTATTCCTAAAAAAGTATTTATTGAAGTTATTTATATTTTGCTGCAGAAGTTCAGGTTTAGAACTATTAACCTTGACATTATCATCAAAAGTAAAATGTTAGAGTAAAAGACTTATGGTCAGTCATTTATAAATAGGATAAACAATAAAAGACCAAATATAATTTTTTAGAAAAATATAAAGGCAAAACAAACCCTATATAAGATCTCACTGAGATCTCGGCCCTGATTTCCTTTGATTTAAATTGATATAGATAATTATCAGCACTCTAGCAAATTTCAATCAAAAAAACTCTTAGGTGATCTAAATTATCATTCTGTAATTTATTATTACAAAATAATTCAAAATTACACACCAATACTGTTTACTAACAGGAAAAACGGGACACAACATACTTACAGAACCACGGTCACGTCAACAACAAACATGATAAATTCAAATACAAAAAGCACTTTACAACAAAGTTAATAATTAAATTAATAATCATTTTAAATATTTCATTCCAGCAGTAACATCCTACTCAAACACCGAGGAAACAATTACAGAAAAACGTTTACGTAATTAAGGATTAGTCCAGAAATTTTTAAAAAACCTCGACTTGTTTAAGGGATTAGGGGACTTTGTGAAAAATGTTTTGTAAGGCTACGGTTAAAAATATCAGAGGAACTATGTATATATTAATGAATTTGTAAGATAAAGTGTTTGTGATATAAACTTATATTATTTTATACCTATAAAATTATTTTTAAATACATAGTCTAAAAGGCAAGCTTTAATAAGTTTTTATAAATTTTGCTAGTAGCAGAGAACATGCTTATCTATCTAGTACAAACTTACTACTGGTTTTGTATATTAGTCTAATAAAATCTGAGTTCTCCAAAAATGGGATTATTTATTTTTATGGAAAAATAAAAATACATATGAAAATAGGACTTCACGCTGTATATAATTTATTTATAAATTTCTAAATTAATTACAATTGTCGTTAGGACGATCCTAATAAGCAATTCTATCTTTTTACTGAGGCAAATTAAGTAGAGAGTGTAATGGTATAAGATCAATAATTAATAAATGTGATAATTCTCAGTTTCCTTTTCCTTTTTACTTGATTCTCATATAATGTTTTTTGTGGAAATGCAATCCTGATTCAGTTTGATGACATTTATAACAATTTTATGTCATAAAATACAAAACCCCTATCTTAATTTTTAATAAATTATAAACCTTTGATTCTCACATAATGTTATAATGGTACATTTAATGCGTCTATAATGTGGAACATATTAAAATTATTTAAAAGGACTACACAAAGCCATAATAATTTGTAACAATGATTACACCTGTTATCACACTTCTATTATATAAATATTATTTACGCATCCTGTTTACCAATGTGTGTACACGGCATTTTACAACTCAAATTTTGTGGAATAAGTGGAAATTGTTGTACGGAAGTTGAGAAAGCATACACGGTTGTTTTTCGACAACAAACGGAAATGAAAATAACGGATACTAATTGCAAATATTTCCGAGTTATGTTTTGTTTAATACTACATTTTTAGGTGTAGTTGAAAAGAAGAATGTATTATTTGGTTAATCCCATTTGATAGAAAGTCATTTTTCACAAAAGTAATGTGTATTCAACTTATGTACAGTTTTATATTAGTTTCATTTGAAGTTAAAAACGTTTTTTGGCAGTTAATGAGCACGAAAGTAATTTACGAATGGTTTTGTATTTTTTTAAATATTCTGCGTAGTATTTATATTTAATATATTGTTTAAACGATTTTATTTTTGGGTTATTTTATGCGTACGTAGAAGAATTACAATTATAATGGCTTCTAGATAAACATTAGGTTATTGTTCGCGTTGGTTTTTTGCAACTATCTGTAACTAATGTTTAGGATGCGCTCATAGTTTGTATAATTTTGGAATTCAGAGTTTTATCTATCAAATTTTTATTAGCAATATGTTTATTTCTTTTGTAATGTGGTCAATAGTCGTTATTTATTATTTTCCTAGTTGTAAAAGTAAAAATTTGTGCAAATATATAAGACCTACATGGAGTCGTTACTGCAGTAATTAAAAATTTTACTATCGTTTTTTTATGTAATAACTGTTCACACTGCAATTGCGTTACAAATATTTAATAATCTGATGCCAAGTGTTCATATCGATTAAATAAACAAAAATTGCTTTATTGTAGTCTAAAAGTTTTATACTTTATTATTATTAAATTCAACGTATTATTATATAGACATTCCCTTTGTTTTCAACAGTTATTATAAGATAATGTAATAGTTAATGTTTTAATAATCTCAAAAGGATTTTAGCAATTAAGGTTAGCAAGAAAATAATAGCGCATTATAAACAATAATATTATTGTTTTAAAAGTCGGCTATCTTTCACTAAGCAGAAATTATACCTAACATTTGTAAAAACCTAATTACAGTTTGTTAATAATTTATCCTTATTTAGAATCATCAGCAGCGCATACCTTTCAAGTTTTACACACACACATGAACTTGAACCCACTCCATATCTGGAGTCAGGCCAGCGCCTTAAACTACTAAGTTATGGGTGGATGACCTTGGACCTGTAAATTTATTATTTATAGTGAATCTGCTACAATACTACCGGTTTAGCAAATGAGAGAACCCTTTTACTAGGACTTTACCACATAGGTCCTTGCATACTGCCAGGCACTGGCTTGTCACAAGGGGTGCTATAGCGGTACAACGCTCGAATTCACACCTTGGTAGACATGGGTTAGAATCCCATTGCCGGCACTAAAATGCGGGCCCACGTTTAGCTTCGCGCAAATGTCTACTACTGAAAGATGTTTTTCGTAAAACATTCAAAGTAGCAAACATAAATGTGTGTGTAAAACTTGAAAGGTATGCGCTGCTGATAATTACAAATAAGGATGAAACAGCTGTACAGTACTATTGGCTAACTTAAAAACCCAGTAAATTTATTATTTAAGTAAATCTAAATACAAATAATCCCTTAAAAACCCACTGTATGTATGCATATTCTATAATATAAATTATTCTAATGTAATAAATTTGCTTGTTTTTCAATATTTTTAAAATGTCAATATTCTTGTTTTCAACATAAATTATAATTGTATAAAATATATGAAATATTTTACTTTTACTGCTAAGATAATATATAAATAATACTTTTGTACAAAATATATCGTAGTGAATTAAACATATACTAATATAATATACGATAATAACATTAAATCTTTCACATCACTTATACATTTATTAATCATAGTTGTACGTCGGATTAACCCACAGTGTTATCAAAGTATTGTTTGACTTAACAGATATTATGTAAAGGCTAACTGTACTATTGATGTAATCCAATTGCATTCCAATCCTGTGCACTAGTTACAAATGTAACATAAAACGATGTAACTTGTAAAATACAATCTTTTATCTCAGTTAATAACAAGTATAGATAAACCGTAAACCTCAATAACGTTGCTACTGTTTATGTACACAAAATTCAAGTGTTTACGACTTGAAATAGTTTAATGGTAAAAACATTCATTTTGTAGAAAGACATTGGCTGCCTAAATAGATATACAATTTTAAATCATTCCGTGTTTATCATTCTAAAAAATATCTAATTACAGAGCAGTGTATGTACAATAGATAAAAGAACTGTAGTTAAAATTAATGTAAAATAATCAATTCACATTTGTGTCACGATTTGTTTATGTTAAACACATTTAATTGTACAAAAGTATTACTTATATATTATTATAGCAGATACACGGGCCCTCGAACGGCTGCGCTACATTTTCAAAAACATCGGAAAATGACAAATTATATGCACAATTATATTCTACATTGATTAGCAGTACATTTTTTTTTCTTTTTTTTTCTTTCATTATAAAACATTTAAAATACACACGTTTTTTTAATCAAATTATAACGATTATAATTACTTTTCAAAGAATTTGCTTTAATAGAACATTTTTACCTTAACAAAAAGTACTTATATTGGATATACAATTAAATATTCCTATATGTTACAAACAATCAAATATTAAAACAAAGAAAAGAAAAGGTCATCACTCCGGTTATCAGCAAGCTTTGAAAAATATTCCTATAAAAAATGACGTTGCCGTTAGTTTTATCGATGAATGTACAGTCATTATTGGACAAAATGGATCACTTAAAACTGATTTTACACGAGAGGTTACACCAAAACAGTAGCTTCTTGCTTATTCAAGAATTGTAGCTTAATAAATACATTGACAACAACTTAATATCAATTGATGGATTTACAACACATCGCCTCGATAGAAGCAGCGGAGTTAAAACACGTGGTGGTGGTCTGGTCACTTACATAAAAAAGAATTTTGCTCTAATTCCAGTATATTATTTAAATTTTCGCAATTTGGCATCGAAAGTTTGGGTGTAAATTGTAAGTGCCTATTTTTATCTTATTATAAAAGTATTGATGTTATTAATACGTATATCCCACCATCAGCAAGTCGCTCCGAGTGTAAAAATTTTTTCAAAATATTCCTAATTACTTAATAACTGTTTGTGACAATAATTTGATTTTACTTGCCGGTGATTTCAACAACACTAATACAGATAATATTTTGTCTATGGGTTTAACCAACATAGTGAACTTCAATACTAGATGTAACTCTAGGTTAGATTGCGTTTCTACTAATGCTCCCCAATTCTACAAAGCCAAATCACTTGCTCCATTGGCTTCGTCGGACCATTCAATTATTTGAGCATTTCCTACAATTTATTCTAGGAAGAATTATACGCACTTCACTAAACCCATATCAAAATCATATACGTTCGCTCGAGACTTATCACAACAAAATATAAAGGAGCTGAAGATATCTCTTGAGCAACACTGTATTACTACAAAAAGTCATAATGACTTGAATACCGCCACAAACAGTTTTGTTACACTGGTTAAGAATAATTTTGAAAGGTTCTGTCCAAAAGTTAAAATACTTGTAACACCCACCAACATCACATCTAGGAAACTAATAAGACTACGCAGGCAAAAGGAGGTAGCATACAAAGCTAACGACCGCTTCTTACTAAAACATTTAAGCCTTGAAATAAAAAACGAGATTAGTTTTATTCAAAAATGTGTCAATAACTTTTACTTTTCCCCTACAACAATTCAAAAACATTTGGAACAATATTAACAAAATATTTGGAAAAAACAAAACCTGTTACTACCTCACTTGATGTGAACTCCCTTAATAAACATTTTGTTCACAGCAATGATGTAAAACTAGTTCAGCTAAACAATATAAACATCAATGACGGACCTGCTGTTCCCATATCTATACATGATCTTAAACAGATCATAAGAAGCTCTAACTCCACAACGTCATCAGGTCTAGACGGGCTTAGTATGCAAATGCTAAAACTATGCTCGTCCTCAATATACTCTCCACTGATACAAATTTTAACCAGTTCCATGAACAAAGGTAGAATAGCAGAATTGTAGAGAACTTCCAAAATTGTCCCAGTTCCAAAAAACAAATAATTAAAAAAAAAAGTAGAAGATTTTCGATCAATTTTATGTACGTCAGTACTCTTGAAGTTGACTGAAAAATTGATTTTGAATGAACTAAGTGATACGTTCAAAGCAAGTAGTGATCCATGTCAATTTGCGTACAAGCAAAATAGTTCTACACTAGATTGTGTGCTGAAAGGTACTACTACTGAAGTATCAAAGCCAATAACCATAAATAAAAATATAAAAAAAGTAAAATACATTATATATTTTATACAATTATAATTTAGATTAAAAACAAGAATATTGACATTTAAAAATATTGAAAAACTAGACAATTCATTACATTAGAATAATTTATATTATAAAATATGCATACATATATATAAATATTTTAAGTATTATTCATTATTGTCAGTATTTTCTCAAAGCCTTTATTTTTAAGTAACTAATTTGTTTGTTTTTGAATTTTTTTAAACTGTCAATATTCGTGTTTTTGACCTAAATTAGAATTTTATAATAGTATTGGGATAAAAAATATTTTTATAGAATATTTTACTTATACTGCTAAGACAATACTTAAACAATGATTTTGTACAATTTAGATGTGCTTAATAAATAGTGACACAAAAGCAGATTGATTATTTTACATTGATTTTTTAGGTGTTTGTTCATTTACGGTATACATTTATGTACCGGTTTATACCAATATATTGGTATGACTAAAACGTTGGTTTGGTTATATGGCACTTATTACATTGTAACAAAAACGAATATAATTTTTGAACTACGATTCCTTATCCCAGTTTATTATGAGTATCAGTAAACTAGAAGCCTTGATAATATTGTCTCACAAATAATATGTCACAATTAATAAAAAGCATTTAAAAAATTTAATAGCATTTGATAGCATTTAATAATGATTTTAAATTTAGCATTTATACATAATTGTTTTTCTCTTCCTACTTTTACCCTAAAAATAATGCAATTTTTCATTAATTACCGTTTTCGGTTGCTACTCCAATTTGTAAATTTTGCACTTTATTATTTATTGACACTGTGTCGTGTGTATGAAACAATGAAGTATAAAATTTATTGATTTATGCTTAACCTATAGTTATGTCTATAGATGGCTTATATTTTTGATAGAACCTATTTTCTAAAATATGTAGTTGCTAAAGTACATGCACACTTCCTCATTGCACTTTTATTTGATAACTATTTAAACAACTGTGGTGCCATTTTTCCGGGGTGGTCTAGCGGTACAGCGCCCGAATTTGGATCTCGGTGGACATGGGGATTCGAATCCCATCACCGGCACTAAAATGCGGGCCCACGTTTGGCTTCGCTAAAATGTCTACTACTGAAAGATGTTTCTCGTAAAGTATTCAAAGTATCAAACATAAAAAAATAAAAAAAACATTTCTTAAAACCAAGTAGATTAAATCATTTAAATAATAATTTTTTAATTTATTTATTATTGCTACTTGTTTATCAAAATAAACAATTAACACCACACTACATTCTTAAAAATGTATATTTTTATTGCGAAAATGCAGCAAAATATTTAAATAATAAACCTATACGTTTATACAAAACGTTCTTATTGCTATTGTCTTAATAACGTACATATACATCAATTGAAAGAGAAATAGCTAATTCAGATAAAAGAGAAATACAGCTGTAAAAAGAAAAATATCGAAACATTGCCAATTTTTTTAATTTTTAATAGTAACTTTATGTTGTCATAACTTACTAAGGTATTTAAAGTATTTGTTTAGATCGATTTTCTAAGTTTTCAGTACAAAATTAGTACGATTATCAAGTTCTGGTAAAGATTTTAATCTCTAGCAATTTTTATTACGATTTAATAATAAATTAAAAACTACAAATATTATAATAAACACAATAGTTTCTATTAATAAAAGCTAAATAAAAAACTCTTATGACATAATTAATAAGAATAGAGTGCTAGAATAATAAAGTTGTACTATATAAAAATTGCACCTAATTAAAAACGAACAACTTATAAATAAATAATCCCATGTCTCAGTGTACAATAAACATCAAGTAAACCACAAGTCTCAATAATGTTGTCGCTTCTTGTACACAAAAATTCAGTGTCGTAGATGTTAGTACAGTTTAATACAGAAAACATTTCAATTATATTTATTTTGCTAAGAACAATGACTTCATAAATATATAAAAGTTTAAATTACTCTATGTACCTCATTTTGTCTAACATCCTGCAATTTTAAAACATTGTACATCTAAATACAAGTTTACATTTGTGTGTTGCTGCATTTCGTACTAATTTACATTAATTAAGGCTTGTATGACACTTAACCCATTCAATATTACTTTAGATTATACGGAGTCTATGCAATCATATCAGTGGCTATGTTATGTTAAAATAAATAAAAAAATTAGTATTAAATTTATTAATCAAAATAAATTAAATTATTATTTATTAAGCAATCTATTAACAAAATTATCCTCAATTCAGTTTATGTTTTACACTTTTGACTACTTTTCACATAGCCATTAGTTATTATTGCCTATTTTTTAATCGCTTACATCAACTCCCCCACTCACTTAAATTATCATCGGGTTCACACTTTCACAAAAGTTCTCATTTTATTTAGTCTAGCCTAACTCATTCTCATTGGTTTAATGTTTACCATAAATATTTTTGAGTAGCAAAAAGCACGTGCCGCATTAGTGAGTAGAGTAATAATAGCAGATTTAATACTAATGGAAGCAATGGTATAATAAACTTCCATAATAATTAACTCAATATTTCCTGCCATCTCAATTACAGTTAATTTTGTTTATTACCAGAATTACCATAGTTTTAGCATTTAACAACGTACAAATTATTAGTGTTTAAATACTGAAATATATACATCTATTTAAATTGAATGTTTTGTTATCGCAAAAAGGCACAAATGATAAAGAAATATATTATTTTAAAAAATTGATTAGTTTTTATTGGTAATCCACTGTGGCCATAGCATTTTCATAATAAAAATATGTTTATTGGTACTGGCAGTAAGGATAATGGTACTAGTATTAGTAGTGGAACTGGTGACAATATTAGCAGTAACATTGTGGGTAATAGTGGTAATATTACTAATATTCGAGTTAATTGCAATTGTAAACGCAGATGCAATGATATTAATATGAACGGTGCCATTGGTGTTAGCAGTGGGTTTTGGTAGTTTTAGTAGTTTTAGTAGTAATGTTACTAGCAGCAGTAGTTATTTATTAGTAGTTGTTTTAGTATTGGTACTAGTAATACTGGTAGTAAAAATGTAGTAGTGTTAGTAGTAGTCATAATAGTATAAAACTATGTAATATTCAGAAAAGAAACTGTTTCTAAATTAAAATCAGTATTAAAATTAGTAAGTAAAAGTTTGTTTTATATTCATTTTATAGATTTAAATCATTTTTAACCGTGTGATTTTTTAAATGTCTTATTAACCACCAGTTCCCATATGTAAAAACGTATTTATTTTTATTTCTAATGTTAAATATGTTAAAACGTAATTATTTTTTATTATAATTTTATTCTTGTTATTATTATACCAGGTTATAATAATAAATGTATTATACTTTACGAGTTGAGTAGGAAAAGCTCAGTTAAATTGTTGATTCTGATGTATCAACATAATGGAGGCTGGAAATGGAATATATATAGGATATTGAAAAAAATAGAAATAGGATTGACGCAAAAAAAGATGATTAAATATTAATTAATTGTGTATATTCATTTTAGGACAGTTTAAAAATATAGAAAAGTGGTTTACTTATAGCATGGGGTAATTATAGGGAAAATAGTGATGGTACGATAGTGAATTAGCTCCGGCTTTTTTAACTTTCAAACAGTTTTGAGCTGTTGTGAAGTAGAAACAGTGACAATTTGAGTTAATAAGCTTATATAATTGAATTGGATCCTTTCACAGTTCTCTGATACTGGGGAAACTTAAAAAATGTTAGCTTGTAGGTATGCGGAAATTTGGAGAATACTGAATATTGCAGTTATAAGGAATATCAGATTTTACGTTTTTTAGTAAGCAGTAAAATAATCGGCAAAGAAAGTTGATGTCAGAGCTACCTCTTTATTAGTTTGTGGTTTGCATAACATTCTGAATTCCAATACAGAGAGGTTGAAATCAAATCAAATTTGGGAAGACTAAATAAAAAAAATCTGCTTTTTTGCTGCAACGCAAGTGTTTATAAGATTTAACAAAGCGATCTTTGGGAGAATTAAGGTTTAACGCCGGTTGACAGGTCCACAAGTCTAACTGGTTAGCATACTTGTTAAACCTCTTGGGTGAATACTAGCACCGACTTACTAAACGGAATTTACTAAAGATCTAGTTATATTGTTGTGCACTTAATTTTTTTTGTTATTAGTCCAGATGCCTGTGGGCACTTTGTCCATAATGCACCATGTGGATAGGAAAAGTTAGGAATATCACGGATTAAGTAACAGGCTATTCCTAAAAGACTATCTATTGACGTTATTTATGTTTTTTTTTGAAGAAGGTCAGGTTTAGAACTACTAATCTCGATATTATCAGTAAAAGTAAAATGTTACAATAAACGGCTTATGGTTAGTCATTTATAAATAGGATAAACAATAAAGGACCAAATACAAATTTTTTTTAAAATAAAACAAACTCTACATAAATACTGAGAAAACGTTTACGTACTTAAAGTTTGATTCAGTAATGCCTAAAAGTCTTAACTTGGTTAAGGGATTAAGGTACCTTGTGAAAAATGTTTTGCAAAGTGAAAATAAATCATATTATATTAATAAATATAAACACACAATTTAGACACTGTTATTACATTATTACGTTATTATAGTCATTATTATTAGTACTACTGTTATCATTATTGTAATGATAATAGTAATAATACTATTATTGATAACATTTTTCTTATAATTGTTATTATTATTATTATTAGTCATTATTACTATTATTATTATTACTATTTATTATTATTATTATTATTATTATTATTATTATTATTATTATTATTATTATTATTATTATTATTATTACGAATACATATTGATTCTGTAAGCTTTAAACATTTTTGAAAATGTTTTATATTTTTTTAACTGTAATTACAGTTTTTATAATGTTGTACATTTAAACAATTTTACATTATTTGAATTTTGTTTTAAAACGCATTTAATTTTGTATTTGAATTTATTGCGTGTTGTTGGGCATTTGGCTTTTTTGTTAATAATGGTATAATTTAAACCGATAAAAGTGTATTTACCAGTTTATTTTAAAAAATGCACAGGAATTCAAGAGAAATTAAAAAAAGTCAATAGAAAAAATTGATTTTGTGTTAAAAAATCAAATTCGATAAGATTATTTCATTAAGTTAGTTGATTCCTATCCAAAGCGTTTAAAAGAATCGTATTTGTTTTGAACTTATTTTACTTTTGAAATTGCATACTTATTTTAATTGTTTATTTTAAAACACGCATTAAAAATAATTTAGTCAGGTCTATTGCACGCTTTATTTTTTGTCACGTTTAATAATTCGAATTACAGTAATGCGGTTGTACAATTTAACTCGATAACCGGAGAACACCATTTAAATGTGCTTTCAACAGATTACAGGTTAATACACGAGTTGAGTAGGAGTAAAACTCCTTTTGATCCTCGGTTCTATTTATTGATAATATCAGTAAGATTCAGGGGAAAATATGAAATAGATGGTAAAGTAAAGGGGGATTAGTCACAGAAAAAAGTATTTAAAATTAAGACAAAATCAGGGTAGATAGTGGAAATTAAGAATTATAGAAAACGAGTAGAAATTAAAAATATACTAAAGTAATAATAAAACAAATTACGTATTACAATGCAAAAACACCGCAATAATCTTCAAAAAAGAAGAAAAGAAAAAATGATTAATAACGTTCCAATGGACGTGTAGCGTGACGTGCGCCTCACCCCAAATATAATATAAGGTTAACAAACGTTTATTACATTAATAAAACAAAATAATATTTTAAAATGAAAAAGATTTTTGTTTAACTTTTTTGTATATATAATATAATTTTTTTTAATAAAAAAGATAATTATGCATTAATGTTATTGGGCACACGTTTCTCTGTTTATGTATAAACTCATATTGTAATAAAGGAAAAATGATTTTGTTTAAAGATATAGTTGCATAATTATTGTACCTTTTTATTTAATGTTTATATAATTTTTGATTGTAATTGACGTTGAAGTTTTACTTAAATATGATTTATTTGACAACCTCAAGAACATAAATATTTTGTTTTTGTGAAAAAAATTAACTAATTAATTGCAAAATAATAACTTCTTTATAAAAAGCTTTATTGCGTTTGATTAATACAGAAATAAACTTTAACAATTTATTGACAGTTGCTTGTACCCAGACATTTGTAACGTTAAAAACAAAAAAATATTTTTAAATAAGAACATTTTATTAAATTGTTATAGTTAAAGGTTAGTAAATTATTATTTGTTAGTGTAATTTTTGTTAGCAGTTAGTTTTTATTATTTTTTTGTTACTTCAAAATTTAGCTTAAATAAAAAACAATAAAATGATTATTACATGTTTTGTAAAATATTTTTAGAATATAAATATACAAAAGACAAAATTAAATAAAATTTATAAAACGAATTTACTCACCTTACATAAAACACTAATCTTATTTTGAGACATTGTCTGCAGTAAAATAATGCAGTGTTTTTTTACTTTTATATTACAATTGAATTGTTGTTTTACTGTATTAAATGTTTTTTTTTCAATTTTATTGTAAAGAGGGCACAAACATAGATAATAAAAATCAAAGTATATAATTTCACTTTCAACTACAGTTGATTCCCGTTTTCATAGTTTTATAATTTTTTTTAATTCAATAATTCAAATTAATCTTAGCACCTAACAAATGCCTGTTATAAATTCCATGTAAATAAAATGTTTTGATCTCTAGCTAATTTTGTGCACACAACATTACTCAGATAATTAAACATAACTTACGTCCTGCGTTGATGTTTGTTAATATTTTAAAATATAATAAAAGGAATTTGAAAACGTATTAATGTTTATATGTGGAAAATTGTTTATTATTTGAATTCACAATGTTTCCATTGCAAAATTAGATCCTAATAATTGTAAGATATTTATGCATTATACTGTAAATTATGTTATATATATAAAGCAGTTGTGTAGGTGGTTGTGTGAGTTTTCGCGTTTGAAGGTTATTAGTTATTTAACCATGACACTAGTAAGCAGGTAGTGTTATGAAAATAAAATTTTCGAATAGTTTTGTTGTGAGATATTTTGTTAAGTGCCTTCGTTGATGTTTACTGATAAATTGAAAACAAAAAACCTAAACTTCCGTTTTCACTACCACATAATACATTATCTATTTTTAATTAAAATTGGGGCTAGTGTATATAGCAACAAAGTACATTATTGATTACAATTGAATTGCTGTTTTATTGTATTGATTATTTTTTAAATTTTAATATAATCACGGCACAAATATTCACAATAAAAATTAAAGTATACAAATACATTTTCAACTACAGTTGATTCGCTGTTTTATAGTCTTACAATTTACGCAGGCTACTGTTTTATTATTCATGCTTACACATGAATCATTCACGTTTGATGTGTAGTGTTATATTGGCATGCTAATAACCCTAGTACGTTTACTAAGTAGTATCATCCCCTTTACGCATATCACAATGCACATTTCTACTGAATAGAAACTAATTTAAAGTTTATTTTTAGACTAAGTAATTTAATCTTGTTTTATTTTATGACTAAAGTGACATACTGCTAATTGTAGAGTACTTTAATACTTATAGCCATATTTATATGTAGTGAAAGCTACTTCTACTAAAGTATATAAACAAATAACCATAACAACAACACTAACAATAAAAGAAGATTTTAACGATGATAATGGTATGTCGACTATGTCATGGAAATGGATTCTGTTGGGTTTATGTCAATTATCTTTGATATTCTTTTTCAGTAAATTGAACTTAAATAACTCTATTTTTAAAGCATTGGGTTCCCTTTATAATTCCAAACAAAAATAATAGAAGACGTAAACTGTGAGATGAATTCATTTCGTATATTCCCTTCAGTTACAAGCATATAAAGAATCAGTATATATATATATATATATATATATATATATATGATGTAATTAACTTAACATTTATAACTATACATACATACACATATGCAACATGCATCTGTTAAGTCCACGCTATATTTAATGAAGTTACAAATTGTTTTTGTGCACACAAGATGGGTTTTAGTGTGTGGATGTACACAGATTCAAGTGTTTTTAACATATTAACAGTTTGAGTAGTTATCAACACTTTAATGCAATCATTGAAGTTCACTCGATGTTTTGTTTGAACCAAGTGACGTAATATTTACATGATGTAGTCACTTAATAATTTACAGTTGAATATCTGCAAGAACTGATTCTACTTTGTACTAAAAATATCAGATTCGATTTCTGCGGTAAATCATATATTCAAACGGATGGAGTAGCTTATGGAAGTCCGTTAGGACCAACATTAGCGAACATTTTTTTTATCAAAAATCGAAAATTTAATGAAAAAAACAATCGAAAAACATGGTTGTATACAAACGGTACGTTAATGACATATTTATTGTTGCTCACAATAAACAAGACATTCATCAATTACTGCAAATTTACAAATAACATTTATCCCAATATCAAAATCAAATGGGAGTTTGAAGAAAATGGTACATTCAATTTTTGGACGTAAAACTGACACGAAGAAATGACGGGTCGATCTAACGTAAAATGTATCGCAATCCTACCTAGACGGGTCAATATCTTCACTTCAAAAAAGTTTTCAACCAATTCAACAAAAACGTGCACTAGTTAAAACATTATTTAACCGCGTACATAGAATTTGTTCAAGTGACATTATTGATAAAGAATTAGAAGCCACGAAACAAACTCTAATCACTAATAGATATTCTGAAGATTTTATCAATTTCTATTCAAAGTCACTTACAACTAAAGAAAAAGTTGTTAACGAAAACAAGTTGTGTTTTATAAAACTACCGTTTAAAGGAGATGACGTCATGAACCTCCTAAAAATAGGCTCAAAAGTGCGATTAAAAGGACATATTCGTTGACCCAATTGAGAATGTTATGTACCACAACAGGTCTGCCTTTGCCCAACGTAAAAACAGCTAAAGCAATGTTCTCCACCCACTGTATCTATCAGTTCACTTGCAGTTGCGGTGACAAATATATTGGTCGGACAACTCGTCGCATATCTGAACGGACCAAAGAACACATTCCCAATTGAATCGATAAAGAGTCCAATTCAAATGAACGTTGGTGCACTTCGTCAATATTACGTCACTTGGTTCAAACAAAACATCGAGTGAACTTCAATGATTGCTTTAAAGTGTTGATAACTACTTAAACTGTTAATATGTTAAAAACACTTGAACCTGTGTACATCCACACATCAAAACCCATCTTGTGTGCACAAAAACAATTTGTAACTTCATTAAATATAGCGTGGACTTAACAGATGCATGTTGCATATGTGCATGTATGTATAGTTAAAAATGTTAAGTTAATTACATCACATAATTGTACATATATATATCACAGCAATGATGAAAAATTAGTTCAGCTAAACAATATAAACATCAATAACGGACCTGATGTTGCAATATCTATACATGAGCTTAAAAAGATTATAAAAAGCTCTAACTCCACAACGTCATCAGGTCCAGACGGGCTTAGTATGCAAATGCTAAAACTATGCTCGTCCTCAATATACTCTCCACTGATACAAATTTTAACCAGTTCAATGAACGAAGGTAGAATAGCAGAATCGTGGAGAACTTCCAAAATTGTGCCAGTTCCAAAAAACAAACAATTAAAAAAGTAGAAGATTTTCGACCAATTTCATGCACGTCAGTACTCTTGAAGTTGACTGAAAAATTGGTTTTGAATGAACTAAGTGATACATTCAAAGCAAGTAGTGATCCATGTCAATTTGCATACAAGCAAAATAGTTCTACACTAGATTGTGTAGCCAGCCTGGTTAACTACGTTGCAAAAATCACTCGATAACAAAAAAGGCTTCGTCAGCTGTTTGTTTGTTGATTATAAAGCCGCATTCGATAGCATATGCAGAAGCAAACTGCTTAAGCGTCTTATTGAACTCAACGCTCCTAATCACACAATCAAATGGCTTTCCAATTATTTTGAAAACAGAACACAATACACCCAAATCGGTGTAAAAAATCCACTTTAATTCAAAATAATAAAGGTGTTCCACAAGGTGCGGTCTTATCTCCTTTTCTTTTTCATCATACGTGGATGTTCTTTCGACCAAAAGAGCCTGCTGTACTGTTCAAATATGCGGATGACATGGCGTTATGTGAATCCATCTCTTCAACCGAAGATAATATACATTTCTGGAGTCAATTGATGAATTAGTTGATTGGTCAACAAAACATAGTCTAAAATTAAATCCTACAAAGTGCAAAGTAATTAATTTTAGCTCATACAAACCTTCATCTCAATTGACTCAACTTTATCCAAAGGTTTGTATTAAAAATGTGGAAATTGACACTTGTGATAGTTTTCAATATCTCGGTGTTTTACTAAATAGCAAACTTACCTGGTCTGATCACATTGACCATTTGTTTACAAAAACTCGAGGTTTATGTTACTACATAAGACGTTTAAGGAACCTGCGTGTTCGCCAACATGTTATTAATACGTATTTTAAAGCTACATTTTATCCAATAATATTATATTGCTCCCCCGTAATATTTCCGGGACTAAAAAGAAAGGATTTTATGAAGTTAAAAAAATGTATTACCATAATAAGCCAATCATCAGGGTAATTCTTACAATGACATTCTTTATGAAATAATTCATCGACACTTCAAGGAATGTTTTCAATTAATCAGTCGTATTTCCAACAACTCCAATCATCCACTTTATCGTGATTTCAGCAAATCATTTGCATCGGGAATGACGAGAAGATCACATATACACGTTAAAGTGCAGAACCAATGTGTACTTAAATTCATGTCTGCCATATTTAGCAAGGTTACTATCCAATCCCAACAAAGTTCAAAGTGACCTTTACATTAGCCTATCCAAATCATGAGTGTTTTTTTCGTTTTCTTTGGTCTGACCAATTACCGTTGTTTGTAATCTGCCCATTTTAATTTGTGACCATTTATTAACCTTCATCCAGGGCATTACTTTATTAGCCATGCTCACTCATGAGTCATGAATCATTCGCATTTTATATATACTGACATATTTGCACATAGTGTCCCCTAAATAATACCATGCCTCTTTACGCATATCATATTGAACATGACTTTTGAATATACTTTGATTTTGAATTTTTTTTTTTTCTAGCCTATGTAATTTAACCTTACTTTACTTTTTTTTGGACCGATGTTATACACTGCTAATTGTATTGTATTTTTAATAATTGTACATATTTTTGTGTGTGCTGAAAGCTACTTCTACTGAAGTATCCAAGCCAATAATCATAAATAACCAATAATAATAATAATAGATATATATATATATATATATATATATACTGATTCTTTATATGTTTGTGACTAAAGAGAATATACGAAATAAACTCACCTCACAGTTTACGACTTCTATCATTTTTGTTTAAAATCTATTTTTGCGTTTTTATTACTACATAACACATTATCTATTTTTAGTGTAAATTGAGCGCTAATATAAATAGTATCAAAGTGAAAATATATGGTTTTATTGTAGAATACAAATGATTTACTATCTTATTGCTTAACATGTTTATTAATTTAAAAATTTAAATTAATTAAATCAATTCAGAAATGCCCCTTTGTTAATTGCGTATTAATTCAAAGTTTTGTTTTTCAACTAATTTCGATTTAACTTTATTTTGTTACAAACATATAAAGTACTTTAATTAATAAAATATAAATTACCTTCTACGTTTATTGTTATTAATATTTAAAAAATAATAACTTTATTAAAATATGTATTTAATTTTTACATATTGAAACATGTTTATTGATTTCCATTGCTATATTTGATCCTAATTGTTTTAAGATATTCATAAATTATACAGTAAATCATGTTTTATATGTAATGTAGTTGCCTCAATAGTTGTATAAGCTTATACATTAAACAGATAAAAGGATATACCATGACATTACTTAGTGGATTATGTCATGAAAATGGATTTTTCAATACCATTGTTGAGGTGTATTTTGTTAACTACCTTTGCTAATGCTTACTACTACATTGAGTAGCAAATATATTTAAATTTGCATTTTAATACTTCATAATTTATTATCTACTACTTAATGTAAATTGGGCGCTAATATAAATGGTATCAAAGTAAAAATTTACAGTTTTATTATAAATTACATTCATTTCACTAATTTGCTGCTTAATAACGTGTACTGCTTTAGTTGATTAAATCAATTGGAACTGCTAATCAATGCCCGTTTCTAAACTGCAAATGCATTCAGGGTTTACTTCTACTTCCAATTCCCTTTTAACTCTACTTTGTTACAAACATATACAATATATTAATTAATAAAGTTATACATCACAGTTGACTTGTTGTTTCATTGTTTTATATTGTTTTTAACTTGAAAGTGCCAGTCAGTAAGTTGCATAAAAATACATTGTTTTGTTTATCAACTGACTTTTCAATAATTTTATTTTGTTACAAGCATATAAATACTTGAATTAATAAAATATAACTTACGCTCTGCGTTGATTATTGGTAATGTTAAATAAATGGTAACGTAATTTATAAGAGGATTCAAAGTTTACAACTTGGAAAAGGTTCATTAGTGAAAACCAAAAATACTAATAAGTTCAAAAATTTATAGTAATAATTGTAGAAATGTTTATAAATGATACTCTGAATCATGTTATACATGCAAGGTAGATGTATAGGTAGTTGTATTAGTATACAAATTAAAAAGTTTGAATAGTTTTTAATTCATTGTATGAGTAAATGGACTTTGTCATGCATATTGATTTTTTGGATACGATTCCTGAGAGGTATATTGTAAAATGTTTTTCCTATTGTTCACTTGTTCATTGAGTAGATAGGAATCTAGATTAACAGCCCAAAGCTTAGACCTGGGTTGGCATGAGTTCGAATCCCACTACCGCCATTAAATGCTGGCCAACGTTTGGCTTCGATAAAAATGTTTACTGATGAAAGATTTTCCCCACAAAACATTCGAAGTAGTAAACAGAAATTAAAAAAATAAAAAATAATAAACAATGTAGAAACTATTTTAATGTAAATTGAGCGAGAATATATATAGTGAGAAATTGAATGTGTATAGTTATATTATAAATTACAGTTTATTTGCTGTTTTCTATTTGCATTTTCTTTGTAGAAATAGAAATAAGAAAAAATAAAAAAAACTATTTCATGAGTGTTCGTATATTTTATGCATATTCCAAAATTTGTTTTACATCTAATTCTGTCCCAACTTTATTTTGCTACAAGCACGTAAACTACTTTGATTAATGAACTATGACTTACAATCTGCATTGATTGTTATTGATAATTAAAAATGAATAACGTACTTTGAAAACATGTTCAAGGTTTGTATTAATTAAAAGCACGATGTTTTTAACCCTTAATCTAAAAATAATTTTAAAGTAATTTTTAATTTACATACTGATTAATGTTCTATGCGCAATGTGGTTGTTTACAAATACAGATTGAAATATTAATAAATTTAAAGTAATTTCTAATTAAAACACTTAATTATGTTTTATGCGTAAAGCAGCTATATGAAAAAGCAGATTGAATAGGTGAAAAATGGTTTTAACGATGACACTAGTAAGTCGACTATACCATGCAGTGAGATATTTTGTTATGTGCCTTCGTTGATGTTCACTGTTTAATTGAATACGAAAAACGTAAATTTGTCTTTTTACAACCACATAATATATCATCTATTTTTATTTTAAATTGTGGGCTAATATATATAGCACGAAAGTATATTAACGATTACAATTGAATTGCTGTTTTATTGTATCAGATGTTTTTCTTAATCTTAATGTAAAAAGGGCATAAATATAGATAGTAGATATTAAAGTATATAGTTACATTTTCAATTACAGTTCATTTGCTGTTTTATAGTTTTATAATTTTTTTTTAATTTTAATACCTATCAAACGCCTGTTACAAATTCCGTGTAAATAAAATGTTTTGATTTCTAACCAAATTTTGTGCACACAACATTACTCAAATAATTAAACATAACTTACGCGCTGCGTTGATGTTTGTTAATATTTTTAAAAATGTTGAAATGAATTTGAAAACGTATTAATGTTTTTATGTTGGAAATCGTTTTTTATTTGAATTCAAAATGTTTCCATTGCAAAATTATATCCTAATATTTGTAAGATATTTATACATTATACTGTAAATTATGTTATATATATAAAGCAGTTGTGTACGTTGTTGTGTGAGTTTTCACGTTTAAAGGTTAATAGCTATTTAACCATAACACTAGTAAGCAGGTAATGTTATAAAAATGGATTTTTTGAATAAGTTTGTTGAGGTGTTTTTCTCAAATGTTTTTGCTACTGTTTTATAGTAACTTGAATTGAAATTAATTTATGTTGCGTTTTCAATGCTGCAAAAGTTATTATCTACTTTTAATGTAAATTGGGCTTTATTATAAATAGAAATTAAGTAAAATGTCTAGTTATATTATACATTACATTTGATTCGCTGTTTTATTGTTGTATATTATTTCTATTTAAAACATTTCAATTAATTTAATTAACAAATAAATGCTTGTTATTAAGTTGCATTTATATTGAAAGCTTTGTTTTACATTTAATTTAAATCAACTTTATTTTCTTGCAAACATATGAAATACTTTAATTAACAAAATGTAACTTACTCACTGCGTTCATTGTTAATAATGTTTTAAAAAATATCAACCTAATTTAAAAAGTTATTTAATGGCTGCAAAATTGGACAACATTTATTAATTTAAATCACAGTCTTCGAATTCCAAAACTTAATACTATTAATTTCATGACATTTCTAAATAACACATTGAATAATGATTTATATTCAAAGTAGCTATATATAATTGTATATATATGTATATATATATATACATTGTAGATTGCAGTTGATTTGTTGCTTTACAGTACTAAAAATATTTATTAATTTCAAATTAAAATAAATTGGAGCAACTAAAAATGCCTGTTAGTTTTATGCCATATCATATATTTTCTCAACTTTATTTTGTTATTTAATTATAAAATACTTTAATTTATAATATTTAACTCACAGAGTGTGTTGATTGTTATTAATATTAAATAAATAATAACGTGATTTAAAACGGCATCCATTGTTCATAAATTGGAAAACTTGTATTAATTAAAACCAGAGTGCTTCCATTCCAAAGTTTAATGGTAATAATTTTAGAGATATTTCTAAATAATGTGTTAAATTATGTCATACATGTAAAGTAGATGTATGAGCAGTTGTATAAGCATACAGATTCAAAAGTTAAAATATTTTATAATCCATGATAGTAGTAAGTCGACTGTCATATATAATTATTTTTTGAATAAGTTTCTTGAGGGATAATTTGTTAAATATTATGATTATTGATTTTAGATACATTGAATAAAAAATAATTTGTATTTGCCTTTTTAAAACTAAGTAATATACTACTTATCATTAATGTAGGTAAAGTAGAAACACAGATAGTTAAAATTAAAATGCACGATTATATTTTAGATGGTAGTTATTTTGCTGCTATCACTTTTATTACTTTTTTTAATTTAAAACTTTCAATTTGTTTAAACAACTAACGAATGTGTGTTAGTAAATTTCTTATGCATTAAACATTTTGTTTTACACCAAAATTTATTTTAATTTTCTTTTGTTAAAAGCGTATAAAATACTTTGAATAATAAACTATGACTTACGCACTGCGTTGATTATTATTAGTGATTTGAAAACATATTCAAGGTTTCTATTAATTAATATCACGATGTTATTAGCCCCAAATTTAATATTAATAATCCTAAGGTAATTTCTAATTAATACACTTAATAATGATCTATGCAGAAAGTAGTTGTATAAAAATGCAGAGTGAATTGGTGAAAAATAATTTTAACGATGACACTAGTAAGTCGACTGTGCCGTACAAATTGATTTTTCAAATACATTTGTTGCGAGATATTTTGTAAAGTGCATTCGTTGATGTTCACTGATAAATTGAAAACAAAAAACGTAAAGCTTCGTTTTCACTACCACATAATACATCTATTTTTTTATTTAAATTGGTAGCTAATGCATATAGTAACAAAGTATATAATCGATTACAATTGAATTGCTGTTTCATTGTATCAGATGTTTTTCTTAATCTTAATGTAAAAAGGGCATAAATATAGATAGTGAAAATTAAAGTAAATAGTTACATTTTCAATTACAGTTTATTCGCTGTTGTATAGTTTCATAATAATTTTAAATTAAAAATTTGAATTAATTTTAACACTTAAAAAATGCCTGTTATAAATTCCATGTAAATAAAATGTTTTGATTTCTAACCAATCTTGTGTGTTTTTTAATGTTATGAAATATATTATCCATTTTTATTGTAGGTAGAGTAGGAACATGGATAGTAAAAATTAAAATTCATGATTATATATTAGATACCCTTTAATTTGCTGCACCCTGTTTTGCTCTACACCAAAATTTATTTTAATTTTCTTTTGTTAGAAGCGTATAAAATACTTTGAATAATAAACTATGACTTACGCATTCAACGTTTTGTTTTACACCAAAATTTATTTTAATTTTCTTTTTTGTTAGAAGCGCGTATAAAATACTTTGAATAATAAACTATGACTTACGCACTGCGTTGATTGTTATTAGTGATTTGAAAACATATTTGGTGCTTATATATTACTATAGTTTTATTAATTATAATCACCAATTTTCCATTTCCAAATTTTCTTTGCTAATAATTTTCCAATTACTTCTAAATTATACACCTATTAATGTTGTCCGCGAAGGGTTGTTGTACAATTAGTTGTATGAGCATACACATTTATGTCTGCCGTTGGTTGGGAATGCGGAATGCCAACACCGTTAAAGTTTAAAGTGACTTCGCGTTTACCTAACTAAATCACAAATTATTTTTGTCTGTCCAATTTCTGTTGTCCATAATCTGCCCATTCTTCTTAGTCACAATCCCTTTATCCATTATCCATTCATTATCATTTATGCAGGCTACTGTTTTATTATTCATGCTTACACATGAATCATTCACATTTGATGTGTAGTGTTATATTGGCATACTATTAACCCTGGTACGTTTCCTAAGTAATATCATCCTCTTTACGTGTATCATAATGCATTTCTACTGGAATAGAAATTAATTTAAAAGTTTATTTTTGTGGACTAAGTAATTTAATCTTATTTATTTATGACTAAAGTGACATACTGCTAACAGAGTACTTTAATAATTATAGCCATATTTATATATGTAGTGAAAGGTACTTCTACTAATGTATATTAGCAAATAACCATAACAACAACACTAACAATAAAAGAAGATTTTAATTGATGATAATTTATAATGACTATGTCATGGAAATGATTTTGGGTTTGTGTCAAATGTCTTTGGTATTCTTTTTTAGTAAATTGAACTTAAATAAATCTATCTTTGCGTTTTTATTACTACATAACACATTATCATTTTTTAGTGTAAATTGAGCGCTAATACAAGTAGTATCAAAGTGAAAATATATGGTTTTATTGTAGAATACAAATGATTTGCTAGCTTATTGCTTTATATATTTATTAATTTAAAAATTTATATTAATTAAATCAATTTAGAAATGCCCCTTTGTTAATTGCATATTAATTCACAGTTTTATTTTTCAACATCTTTCGAATTAACTTTATTTTGTTACAACATATAAAGTACTTTAATTAATATTGCTTATCTCCAGGAAACAAGACTGGATTGTTCAGAGCCGTTTAGTTTCCTACAGCTTCCCAATCAACATTCGAGCTATTCCTCCAATCAACTTGTAAAATAAATCCAGCACATCATGGGTAGCATTTGCTTATCCCCATTAACTACCAGTGTTAATTGACTGGAAAGGTATATCCCACGATTGGCTTTTTCGCGCTTTAAAGTTTCCAAGTATACAATGGCCGTGATCAATGCTTATGCTACCACCAATAATCACTGTGAAAAAGAAATTGATCAGTTTTATGAGCAACTTGAAGATCTATATTCTTACCTCAAGACCTCACCAAAAATCGTTGTTCTTGAAGGAAATTTTAATGCCAGAGTTTGCAGGGATGATGTCAACCATCCCTGCGTTTGCCCTTGAACAAAATCGCGCGAACAATGTAAGAAGATTAAGTGAATTCGCGGCAAGGTGCAATATGGTTCTCACGAAGACATTTTTCCAACACACTATGAAATATTTGACATTTCGTTCAAGCTGTGGTAGATATTCCTCCCAAATCGATTACGTTTTGGTTAGTAAACGTTGGTTCAGTGCAATCAAAAATTCCCGCGCATACAGAGACTGCTGAACGGATTGTGAGAATGACTTTGATCACTCATTTGTTTCTTGTCCGTTCCGGTTACAGCTAAGAACTGCCAAGACCACACCCAGTATTCCGGTTCCGGATTACTCCCTGATCACAAACAATAACTATGATACCAAGTTTACCAAAGCCTACTTAGTAGCTTCAGTTGCTTCTTAAAACATTCTGGAACAAAAAATTGATACAGATAGTTTGGTGCTTCCTAGTTCAATTAACTTCAAAGGCCCAAACTGGTTGTCCACCAATTCTTGAGATCTTTATGCACAAGCAAAGAAAGCTCCGAGAAAAAGTGAAGCAAGGACATTGCGTGTGGAATCTCGAAAGAATTATGAGGATGAGCAAAAACATTGAGACTCTGTAGCAGACAAGCTATAGGTATCTTCCCGCCACAACAATTGTGGAAAAGTTTACAAGAAATTGGATCAGCTATGCCGTGATAACAAAGTTAAAGTTGGATCGTCTGGTATTTCCAACGAAGACTAGTTACTCCACTATAATCAGACTTTAAACCATCCTGAAATCACAACAGGATGGTTGTGAGACTAATCCATGTTTGATACAGTTCCTTCGGAAATCTATTCAATATCCGTAGAACCCGCCACTATCGATGATATTATGCGCATTTGCAGAAACCTCAAAGCTAGGAAAGGCGCCGATTTTGACGAAATTCTTCCATATATCTTTAAATACAGACCCTCGCGACTTGTTGAAGACCTGTGGCATCAAAACGGATTTCTGGACAACTGAGCAGTGCCCTGAAGACTGGCACCGAACTACTATTGATCTTGTTCACAAGAAAGAAGATTGGCAAAAACCTGCTAACTAGAGGCATCAGCTTACTATGTATAGCTGCTAAAATTGCCACTTCAGCTATAGTTGAACGGATCCGCCCGGAGAGGGAGAAAACCACTTGTCCTAATCAAACTGGTTTTCGTCCTGGTATGGGATGCATCGATCAAATTTATACGCTTCGACGCATTCTTGAATTTCGGGCAAAGTCCTACGTATGTAGCCTTCATTGACTACTCTTCAGCTTTTGATTCGCTGAACAGAAAAGAACTTTGGATCGCTATGTTACGTGATGGAACACCTCTGAAACTGATAAATCTTCTACGTGCTTTGTACAAGAACTCAACTACTGTAATCCGCAATTGCAACAGATCTACTACAAAACCATTCGAAATTTGCAGTGGTGTCCGTCAAGGCTGTGTGGCTGCTCCACTTTTGTTCAACTATGAATTGATGCTATATTTGCCAAGATCTCTGTACAAATGGAAGGTGTGTATGTTGGTACTAGCCCATTACGGACTTAGAATACGCTGATGATGCTGTACTTCTAGCTGAGAACGAAGTTCAGTTGCAGCATGCAACAGATTTTCTCGTAAATGTTTCCGGTGAATATGGTTTGAAGATCAACCCAAAAAAATCAGTCATCATGTCGTTGATAAATTTGAAGCAAGATGTCTCAGATACATCTGGCACAACACCCATTTTGCATCCTCCGTATCAAGGGATTGGACGAAAAAGATCAGTAACTACCAAATTCAAAATGACCTTCAATTTCATGATCTTCCTTCATTGGTATCGGGACAACGAATATTGCGCTGGTTTGGACATGTTCTTCGTAGAAATCCTGATGCAATCTCACGTATAGTAACCCTGGCTTGTCCAAATACCGATGAGAAGAGGAAAGGAGATCAAAAACGTACTTGGATGGATGCTGTTCGGACGATCTTCACACAATCTTGGCCGGAAACAATGGCTAAGTCGATGGACTGACATATTCCTACACGCCTCCGAAAACCGTGAACAATGGAAAGGGATTGTTCGAGATGCTATGCGAATTTGGAATTAATGAAATGTGGCATTGCCACTAACTTTTGTTGTTGTTATTTATAAAAAAGCAATTATGTACATAATTGCCAACCAAATTAATAAAGGAAAAATGCAACAACTGATCGAACACAAACTGGGTTTGATAGTGAATAGATTATACAGGCTAAACCCAATTGGAAGAATTTAAATACCTAATGGAAGTGCGAGAAACCAAATTAAATCTCAAATCAGCAATGCTGTTCTTACTATTAAACAACCTTTCGTTTTATTATGGAATAAAAGATTGACTTCAATCAAAACAGAGTTACGTATATATGGTGCATCAGCTAGGTCTATTCTACTCTATGTTACAGACGTAGTGCACAACAAAAATTGATAGCCTGTTTGAATGTTTTCAAAAATTCATACCATTGGTGTTACAACCAGGATTCACGACAAAGGTTAAATTAAAATTATCGCCCAGGATAGTCCAAATTACCAAACGTCTGCAAAAAATAAGCTTTTACGATGTCCACTTAATGATCGACACTTGAGGTATGCTAACTTTAAATGCTAATTACATCCCGAATTAAACCCCTCCAGTGATCTCTATTAACTGCAAACGGTAAGTAAACGTACGCCCAATCAAGTCATTCATTTGGACGAGGAGGCTTAGCATAAATAAAAGGACTGAGTTTGCTTGCTACAATGTCCATCCAAATTTTCCGTTGGTTATCCGGTCTTCTTTTCCATCCCCGTAATGGATGGGCTTCCATAGCTGTTCTAACTGGATGAGTGGGTGATCTATGTAAAACATGGCCAATCCATTTTAATCGTCTTTCTCTTATTGTGTCAATGGTCAATGAATGTTAAGTGTCCTACAAATATCTGAAAATGGTTGAAGTATTTTATTAGTTATTAAATGGTTGCGTTCAATAGAGGACAGCGACCGAAACCATATGGGTCTTAAACAACTTTGCTCAAAATTGACTGTTTGTCACACAATCCGATTGGTCGGCTAAGTCACTTATCAATCGTAAATCGGTATCGTTACAATGCACAAATACAACTAACATTAATTAACACCATAATACTCTCTTATCCAAGCTCAGGCGATACTTGTAATCAAACTCAGAACCATTTAATCTAAAGCAGTTTATCTTCAAGTAAAAACGTTAAACTTATCTAACTTTATAAAGAATTTCGTATACTGTCGATGCTAAAAATTAAAAAGTAGGTCTAAGGAATTTTCCTCCATTATATAAATTACGTATAGAAAATAGTTGATCAAAAAGCTTTAGTTGTAATTTATATATACTTCATTATATGTCACCAATAATTAATAAACAAATGCTATATTCTAACAATAAAGACAGTCCAGATCAAAATTAATCGATAAATCATTACAGTATCTAAAAACAAATAAATCGTCCAAAAAGCAAACATCAAGCAATTGAAAAGCGTGATAAAGCATATCAAGAAAAGCAGTCATTTTTGAATATTAAATCATTTTGGGTTAATAAAAGTAAATAATTCTGAAAAAATATTGGTTAATAACAATGAACTTACAAATAAGACAATATATGCCAATGCATTTAAGAAATTCATTAACACTGAAATAACCAAAAAAAATAAATGTGTACAAAAGCCCACCATTATCATATATACCTACACAAGAAAGCACATTGAGTTAAAGCGGCATTCAGTTATACAATTAAATTGAATTAAATTAAAGGACTGGAAATCGAAAACAGGTTAAAATAATCTGCTATAACATAGAAACGATATTGTTCAAAACACATCAGAGAAATAATAAAATACATTGCAATGCAAAAAAGGAAATTAGTAGTAAGTTTAAGTAAACAATGTGTCATTGTAACAGAAACAAATATAATTCAATAAAACATATATGTACAAAATAAAAAATATATAAGAGAATATTAATGTAGGAAATAGATTAAGATTGTATAAACTAATCATATATATATATATATATATATATATGTAATTTAGACAATATTAGTATCACAGTGGAGCTCTTTTACAAAAATATTATTTTGAAAAAAACAGCTGTCAATTATTTTATTACACCCATTATTACTAGACACATCAATATACGTAACCAAAACACATCAAATATATACGAAATAAAAACGGCAACATGAAAATCATGTTCAATAAATGAGTAAACTTTTTAGTTAATTGAAATGCATAAAATCATTATTGCATTCATAATTTGCTTCGTTTCCGCAAGTAATCTAACGCACGACAGTATATCAAACCGGAATTGTAGGTTGCGGTGGTACAGAACTGTTTCGAACTATTAAAAGAGTAAATAACCAGGATGATAAAATTAACTTTATGAAATATTCGTAGATTTTAATTAACGAATATTCATTTTTTTAAATATTAATAAAGAAACCTATAGAAAAGTCTTACACAATTAATTTTTTATCAATGTTTACTTATTAAGCTATTGACACTAATGTTTAAGGCAGTTTTAAGAAATTACAATTATACTTAAGTGAAGCATGATGTTGGGTTGGGTAATATTCAATGTAAAATCACGATGTCTACATGGATGATTGTGAAGACCTGTGTTAACCCTGAGCTACAATCTGCAGAAGTGGTTCGTTTATGAGCATTTGACTCGCTGAACAGAAATGAACTTTGAATCGCTATGTTACGTGACGGAACCCCTCTAAAACTTGTGAATCTTCTATGTACTCTGTACAAGAACTCAACTGCTGTAATCCGCAATTGCAACAGATCTACTACAAAACTGTTCAAATGTTGCCGTGGTGTCGATCAAGGCGGCGTGGCTGCTCCACTTTTGTTCAATTATGCAATTGATGCTATATTTTCCAAAATCTCCGTACAAATGTACAATGTGTATGCTGGTACAACGCCCATTACTGACTTGGAATACGCTGACGATGCTGTTCCTTCTAGCTGAGAATGAAGCTCAGCTGCAGCATGCATTAGATCTCTTTGTGAAAGTTTCCGGTGAATATAGCCTGAAAGGATGTTAATGATCCTGAGGATTTGAGTATTGCTTATAAAGTTTCATCCACCATGTGGACTAGGTGCCCCTAGGCGTCTAGACTAATGACAGTAGGGTCTGAGTGCACGGCGATATAGCTGGGCTTCCGCTACAGTGGGAGCGGGGGATGCGAGAATACACTCAGAATACTAAAAAGGAATCTTAAGGTATAAGTATACCATGTGTGGTCATTGGACTAAGAGAGATAACCCTGATAAAAAATCAGGCGGCCTCGTCAATCTTTGTGGATAGTGGCACCGTCGCAATCAAAAAACTTCGTTATTCTTCTACGTTTGTTACGCCATCGAAATCGGTCGTTCATATACCAAAATGAATGAATATGGTCTGAAGATCAACCGCAAAAAATCAGTCATCATGTCGTCTCAAGCTGCTGATGCGAGGATGTTGTGTTCCTCAATGTAAAGAAATATACGTATCTGTGTTTTCTGATTACTTGACGGTAGTTCATCTAAAAAAACAAATCGGCGAATTTGTTTAGCTGCTACTACATTTGGAAGATTTGCTAATCCACTTTCGAGAAGAAAAAACATCAATCCAACGATGAACATTTTCTCTTCATTTGTTTGTACAGTGCTTCTGTAGTGCAGCTAAAACCTAAAGTCTTAATGGTTAGATATCATGAAGCTTGACAAATTTGAGGTAAGATGTCTCAGAAACATATGGCACAACACCCATGTCGCACCCTCCGTATCAAAAGATTAAGTGAAAAAGACCAACAATTACCAAATTCGAGATGACCTTCAATTTCGTGTGCACAACAAAGATTGCGCTGGATTGGAAACATTTTTCGTAAAAATCCGGATGCAATCTCACGTATCGTAACCTTGCCTCGTCCAAATGCCGTTTGGAAAAAAGGAAAGGTGGTCAGAAACGTACTTAGACGGATGCTGTTCAGAACGATCTTCGCAATATCTTGGTCGGGACCTTATCTTGGAAACAATGGCTAAGTCAATGGACTGACTTATCCCTACACGCCTCCAAAAACAGTAAACAATGTAAAGGGATTATTCCAGATGCTATGCAAACTTGGAACTAATGGAGATGTGACTTTACCAACAAATAACGCAAAAATCTGTAAGGGTATGAATTTGAATTAATTTGTTATACCCGATTGTATTTTATTCAACAGTTAAACCAAAATGATGAGACTTTTCCTTAATCGTAATTTTTAGCAGTTAAAAAATTTCAACTGAAACTAATTGTAATCACGAGCCGTAAGTGTTCAAAATTATGTTTAAGGTTAAGGGATCAAATGAAATGGCATAGATTAGTAAAACCAATCACCTCTAACAGAAACCTTAGGATGCTAATGATCCTGAGCATTTGAGTACTGCTTATAAATGATGTGTACTACATTTCCCAAAGTCCATAGTTTGTATCGGTTTATTACATCTCTCGTAAGTAGTACGTTTGATTTAAACATCTGAACAAACTACTCACCCTAGAAATAAAAAACATTTCTTAGAAAACCATTATAAAAAATTCAATCTTCTTTCAACCTCCAATGTTAAAAAACACTTTATAAACCAAAGTTAACTGCACCCAGTACCGTCTTATAATGAAGAAACCTAGTTTTAAATATGAATAACATTTTAAAAACTCAAGTCAATATTTCAATTTTATCACAAACCGCGTTTTCGTAATCGTCAACGTACCGAATGGCGGTTTAGATTCCGTCGAATGAGACGTTGATAGATTGGAGGACTTTCTATCTATTTGCAAGCAGTTGTCCTCCGACGGATCCATACTAGACGCCCAGTTCGGACTGGCCTTCTGGTGAAAGTCGCTGTAGGTCGAATCTTCGCCGCTGGCAGAGCAGGACGCAGAATGGTTTAAATGCTTCGTCTGGGGCAAACACGGAGGAATTGAAGGTGGAGGATAATCGGGAGGAGGTGGAATTATTTCGGCTAGTGATAATTGCCTGTCTCGCGTTTGGGGTTGTACATCTGAATAATCGCCTGTATTAGAGCGATCGAACAACATTTGTTGGATCACGGACACGCTAGCATACGGAGTGGCCTGATCTTCATCCATTGCCAAAACTGATTCTGATATTAACTTTTGAGTTATTGGACAATGGGATGCGATAGAAACAGCTAAGTGACCATTAGGCATGATGGGCAAAGGAGTTCCGTGCACAAAATCTACGCAACCAAAATAGAATAATATTTTTTTAAGATTAAAGATTAATTTTGTTGAATTTTTAGTTTCAAAGTATTTATATGTATACTTGCACGTATTCTTCAACGCCACAATTCTAGTCTATAACAATCTGAAATCAAGTTTTTCTTACTTAAAGTGTATCAACTTTATCATCATACCTAACCTTAATTTAACACGATGCTAATGATCCTGAGAATTAGAGTAATAATAATCATAATAATAAACGTTGATAGCAAAGCTACCTCTTTATTAGTGCCAAGTTCGCATATCATCCCTTATAATCGACTTCCACTGTTCACGGTTTTTGGAAGCGTGCACAAATATCAGTCCAATGGCGTCAGAGGCTCCTGATGCGAGGATTGTATTAAATAATGCTGTGCTTCCCAACGTAAAGCAATTTACGTATCCGCGCTCTTCGATTACTTCTGACGGAGGTACATTTAATGAAGCAAATCGTTGAACTTGTTTAGCTGCTGCTGCGTTTGGAAAACTTGCTAATCCATTATGGAAACGAAAAACATCAACCCAAAGACAAAGATGAACATTTTCTCTTCATTGGTTCGCACAGTGATTCTGTACGCAGCTGAAACCTAAGCACTTATAGGATCAGAGATCATGAAACTCAACAAATTTGAGGAAAGATATCTTAGATATATTTGGCATAACAATCAAGGGACTGGACGAAAAAGATCAGTAACCGCCAAATTCGAGATGATCTCCAATTTCCCGAACTTCATTCTTTGGTATCACGACAACGTAGATTGGTTTGGACACGCTCCGAAACTTTGGTTTGTCCAAATACCGATTGGAAGAATAGGAAAGGTGGTTAAAAAGTACTTGGACGGATGCTGTTCGGGACGATCTCCACCCTATTTTGGCCGGGAGTTTATCTTGGAAACAATGGCAGTCGTTGGACTGACATATCTATGCACGCCTCCGAAAACTGTGAACAGTGAAGAAGAATTATTCGAGATGCTTTGAGAACTTGGAACTAATAAAAATGTTTATCACTCTTTAGTCTCTTACCATCTATATACATGCCCTCTTCGTTGCTAAGATGTCAACCTAGCTTTGTGCTCTACCGCTCCGATATATAACCAATTGAATTCTCTCATTCTTGAAGAACGTGTCAACCAAAAGCGTCTTGTGAGACCATACAGTCTTTTGCCCTCCTCTGTATCTCTAGTTCTCCAACGACCGTGGCACCTCTCAACACTTTTCCCTAAACTACCCTATATGCCCATTTAAATCAGTACCAAATATTATTTTATGTTTGAGGTATGTTGCAAAGTGTTCCCTCAAGGTGTTCTCAGATCCTCCTCAACTCCAGTTTGGGGTATGATGTGTAAAGATATGTCCAATTTCACTACCATTTCTTATTTGTTGAACGTTTTAACATCCACTACGTTCTCTCTTGTCTTATTTGATAAAATGATAACTATTCCATTTCTTTGACTCCCAACTGTACCACAGTTTATACCTTCCAGTCAAATCTTTTGCTTGCTTGCTCTTCTACCTCGTATCTTGGAGGCAGAGTATGCCCAATTTTCTTTTATCCATTAGTTCAGAAATTTTTCTTCCTTTATCCTTTAACTGTTATTCCTTTCTTCTTTTAGACCAACTTTATTAGTCTGATCCGTCCGTGACTAAAATGCCCTCGCGGATTTACCAAAGGTTATGTGGGTCGCTTAAGGTGAACACCCTAACGTTAATCAAACCAATTTGAAGCACTATGACCATTAAAACGGCTTGTCGTTAACTTTTTTAACTTCTGGATGCCCTTCTTAACAAAAAACCCTCCTTTATCCAAGCATGGGACTGGATAAATCGGTTCATTAAACTTACATATAGACATTGAATAAAGTACAACACTAACTGGTCTATATACTCGCGGTCGAATCTCTCACAAAAATCAATTAAAGGCCGTGGTCAACAGGGCTGAAACTGATGACCAAATTCAAAAAAACACCATTCTCAGAGCTCAAACAAGGCAGAATGTGACTCGAGACGCTACTGCCTGCTCTGTGAATATTACTCGCGATAATGCACCGGTTATTAAATCTAGGATTTGCCCATTAAAACCAAATGTCCAGTTCAATTCGTATCCAACAACCTCTGTATAGGAATTAAAGTTGCTATACGAGCTTGGAATTAATGAAAAGGTGGCTATGCCAACAACTTATATTATGTTATGTTAATAATAATTATAATAACCACAATAACTGAGTTAATAAGAAACGTCATTTTTATTACAATTACTATAACTATCGTTAAGATCCAATCCATTCAATAACGAAAATATTTTAAATCATTTTTGTTTCTTGATGTAAATTTCATTAAAATAAGAAATTGCAAATACATGTTTCGTAATTAAACAAAGAGATTACTCATTAAAAGCATCAATCAACATCTATTTCATAAGTAGCACATAAACTACTTATTTATAAAAAGCAATTATTATGTACATAATTGCCAACCAAATTAATAAAGGAAAAATGCAACAACTGATCGAACACAAACTGGGTTTGATAGTGAATAGATTATACAGGCTAAACCCAATTGGAAGAATTTAAATACCTAATGGAAGTGCGAGAAACCAAATTAAATCTCAAATCAGCAATGCTGTTCTTACTATTAAACAACCTTTCGTTTTATTATGGAATAAAAGATTGACTTCAATCAAAACAGAGTTACGTATATATGGTGCATCAGCTAGGTCTATTCTACTCTATGTTACAGACGTAGTGCACAACAAAAATTGATAGCCTGTTTGAATGTTTTCAAAAATTCATACCATTGGTGTTACAACCAGGATTCACGACAAAGGTTGAATTAACATTTTATTAACACGCAGTAGCCAAGCAACGATGAAAGCCTTGGTCAAAGAAAAAATATGATCTAATATAATGAAAAGAGTCCAGGTTTCGACTGCATATATAGGTACTATGCAAAAAATAATTATCTTGATATTTTGACTAATAATTTTTATCTCCAAAGTAGATCTACAATTTTCCAAAAGCAACAGTAGCTAAACAAATCGAACGATTTACTTAATTAAATGGATCAAGGTAAAAAGTAAAAAAAAAAGCCCACATATGTAAACTCTTTTATGTTGGGAAGCAGAGCATCACTTAGCAGGAACTTCCCATCAAGAACTTGAGACAAAATAGCAGATTATTTGGGACTTATCTTGAAACCCTATTCTCCGGATACTTTTACAAATAACTCCAATACTCATCAAAAATGTGTTTTATCTCCGACCATATGGGCAATTATCTAAGCTTTCCTTAGACAAAAAATATTTTTACAAAAACCTAGATGAAAATAAATAAAGATTTAATGCATTCAATTTAATAAAACTTGGACTCTCACCCAAACGGATTAACAAAAACTTAGTCAATCTGAAAATGTATGAAATTCATATGGTCTGGTTCTCCATCCTTTCTTTAACGTAATCAATTCAAAATCAACCAAGTATTTAAACTACTTTCCAATCTGTGTAGTTCACTAAATGTTGTTTGGCAATATAGGGAAGCTAGTGAGTTCGAGGATTTGAGTAATGCTTATAATCTCAATTTTCAATGATAGTGATATTCCTGACTGTTCCTCATACGCGTAATGCATCCTGGACTAGGTACTCATGGGTATCTAGACTAATCATAGCAGGAATCGAGTGCACAGTGGTATAACTGAGTCTCCGCTTTGGTGAATAGGTGTAAGCATACGGACAAGGAATTTAAAGGGTATCTCAAGGTATATATATATATATATATATATATATATATATATATATATATATATACCATACGTAGTCGTTGGCTTAATAGAGATTACCCTGATAAAAAATCAGGTAGCTTCGTCAATCGTTGAAAACAGTAGCGCCGTCACAAGAAACATTGCTATTTCTTTACGTTTGGTACGCTTATCAAACTATCGAAGTCGATCGTTTAATATGCCGTACAAATATAGAACTAATAAAGACGTGACTGTCACCAACCAAATGAATGTTTGGCCATATATTTTCAACACGATTCAAAAAAGTTACCTAAAGTCGACTGGCCATGTTTAACGTCGCTTCTTACAGATCCAGCTTGACAGTGACAGAAACCCAACTACTATCCAGATAAAGAATAAGGCCGGCGGCCAATAAATAATTTATACTGATATTGTATCACACAAACTCAACTAAATCTCTCAGCCCAAATAAACTACTAACTTGGGTTTAATATTTACTACTTTCTGCGATGAAAAGGACTTCCTGGATGGCTTTAATTCAAAATGCAATTGACATTTAAAGTAGATATGCTAACAAGTGTCGACTACCAAGTGCGCGTTTTAAAAATTAATGGTTTACGAACTTTTGAAAACTTTAGACTAACCTAGGCAAAACTAACCGGTGAAAAATATTTAACCCCAATGATAATTATGGTACTTAAAAAAAGTATAACCCAAAACCTTAGCAAAAAATAAATGCATTATTAAGTAAGTTTTAAAATATTAATAAAGTAATTGTGACTTACACGAATGTTTCGATTAAATTTTGCAACTGAGGATAAAATGCGTAAAGAATATCCAGTCAATATTCCACCACATTCCCACTCTACAGGCGGGTTCCAATCTAACTGCAAAATAGTTCCGTTCAACCAACGAGCACTAAATATTTGAGGTGGTCCTGAAGGTGTTGCATCATGAGTCAGAACATAAGATACCCGACTGTCTTTAGTATAAATAGGTCCAAAATCTGGATGATCTGTATAAACTTCAATATAAATGGCATAACAAATAAACGGGCGAAGATTCCCAATAGCCATTTTAAACAAGTTCTTAGCTGCATCGAAACGAGAAAAATCAATTGTCATATCACCACTAAGAAATACAGGAGGATCCCAGTCTAATAATGGTTGCTTGAGTATTCGTAAAAGGCTACAAGGTAATAACTCTTCTTCAATATCATCTTTATTTTCATAAAATTGAACTTTAGATTCACAAGCATTTTCTTCTTTTTTAGGTGCTATAGTATCGTCCCCATTGTAATAGATATTATTTTTCACATTATTAATACAATGTGACAAAGGAACGCCTTTGTAAGTAGCTTTAAACCCAGACAAAAGTTTTATGATATCCGGTAATCCGCAAATCGACCACTGAGCTAAAATTTCGGAAGGAGATATTGAGTGGAAATTAATAGAACTAAATCTAATTGATTGAAGTTTTCCAGATAATTCGGTTGGAGAATATTGAAGATTAAGCATGGAAGAGATAGTATAAACAATACGGTCCAAAATAAATGGTCTTCCAATACCATGTTTGTTAATACAGCGAACTAAAATATTGTATCCAGTTTGAGGCAATAATCCAGAAACCCTTATTGACGTGTCAACATGTGATATTTCAGCAATACGCCATCCGAAAGTTGAATTAAACTCTGAAACCTCTACTTGTAAATCTGACGATATAAAATCGATGATAGAACCATCATAATTCAACGAACTATGTGATTCCCATTGACTCATACTCAAAAGCACCCATGTATCCGCAACACTTACTACAGAAACATCTGTAGGAGGATCTGGTAACATGGAGAAATTTGGTTTATTATTAATTAAATCAATTTTTTGCGTTTGAATATTATTTGGAATAACTTTTAAAATTGCCGGCCAAGATGAAAATCTTCTAATATAAAACGAATTTAAATAATTCGAGATTTCAGTTTCACATGTGTAAACACCGTTATCACTCAAACGTAGTGCGTTAATCTGCAGAGAACCAGAATTCAAAATAATAAATCTAGGATTATTAAACGACGATATCAATGTTCGATTAATAAACCAGTGTATGGTAATAGAAGGAGTAAAAACACTAGATTTTGCACGTACAAGAGTATCTACACCTTGCAAATTATATTCTAACACAGTCACTTGACATGACAAAGTAGCTATCGTATGTTCGTAAAAGGTTTGATTCTGTGGACCAAATTCAATATAAGGCAAAAAAAATAACTTGTTTTGTTTAACAGTAAGATAAGCAGTAGATTTAACAATTCCTGCTTGCTGAGAAGCTATACATTCAAAAATTCCTTCATCAGACGGTAAAGTAGAATTTATAACAAGCGTGCCATTCGGAAAAACTTCGAATCTACCGTAATTATTTGAACTTGAATCAGATTTAGGAACCCAAAAAAAAAAATTATTATGCATCCATCTCACTGTAGGTGGAGGAAATCCAGAAGTCAAACAATCAAAAGAAACTTTACTTCCTGATAAAACAGATTTTTCTTTTGGTGTAACCACAAAAATTGATGGAGATATAACAGTTAAATGTGCTATAGCTTCAACGTATCCAGCACTATTTTGTGCCTCACAAATGTAATCACCAGCATCTGAAAGTTGTACCTGTTCAATACGAAGAGTTTTTCGATCAACCAAAGAAGCGCGAACAATTTTATCCAATTCTCGTTTCCATATAATTGTTGAATTTGGATCCTCCGCTGCCAAACATTGGAATTCCACAGATTTACCAGCTAATATTTGTTTACTCATTGGTGTAAACTTGAATCTTGGTTTGCGACGAACGTTCAACGTAGCCACTCGACTTTCCCAATGACCAGCAGCATTGGAGGCAGTACATTGATATGTTCCAGCATCCTGACGTTTAACACCATCGATTCTAAGAAAACTACTATCTAAAATCTTTATTCTTTCATCACTAACTATCAATTTATTGTTGTGTCTCCATAATACTGATGGAGATGGCAAGCCTATAGGTGGAACGCATTCTAAAATTACAGTTTGTCCTATGTTTGAATTTTCGTTCTTAGGACCCATAGAATTTTTACTATTAATAAACGTTGTCTGAACAAGTGCAGACTGAGATATTGACCATCCAAAAATATTTGTTGCGTTACAGTAATAATTTCCTTCATCCTCATGACTAAAAGATAAGAATATAAGATTTCCAGGTTTTACTATCTTATTTGAGGTACTTGGTTTGTCTCTTTGAGTTTCAACAATATTTCCATCCTTATACCAAACTATTTTAGGAATTGGATCTCCTTCTGCGAAACAATGTAAACTCAGATAGTGATGAGGTAGGGGGAAAGAATCTTTCGGGGATTCAATAAAAACAGGTTTAAGAGTAGAATTCAAACATAGAATATTGTTCAAAACAACCAAGTAAATAAAAAAATAACATTTAAATAAAACCAATGTTAATCTTTTAAACATTGTGTTAATAAAATATTTCTAAAATGCTGTAGAGACGGATAAATAACCGCGCCAACTAAACACTGATAAAACAATAATTAAAAACAGTCGCAGTAAATCATAACCACCATTTTGCTGTAATGAAACAAACGTACATACAAATGTATTTGTGATTAAATATTAACAACATACTTTTATAATTAACATTTTATAAAGTTAAAAATAAATAATAAAAAAATTTTTTATTATGTAAATATATTTTTAAGTTTAACTGATTTAAAACATCTTACATATAATCAATGTTTATATATATTATAGAAAATGCAATAAATATTTTAGAATATAAATGTCAATATTATTATTAAAAATTTTAATAATAATTATGTATATATATATATAGATGTGTGGTTTAGCTTCCCTAAAAATCTACTTGCTGAAAAATGTTACCCCTGAAACATTAAACCAGTAACAATTAAATAGAAAATAAAAGTTTATTTAATGCAAGTACGTTTAATTATTTTTTTAATAAAAATATTTTATTGCAAACAAAATAAGTATTTTATTAGCACGATAGCTAACTCCGCTTAGAAAGGATTTGAAATGAAGGTAAATGTTAAACGTCACATTATTAAAATTTATAAAATTTTATGATCATAATTTTAGGTTTTAGGTTGCAGGTTTGTACAAGAGTTAAATAGGAGAAAAACTTTTTTCAATACTAATATTCAAAAGGAGTGCATTGTCCATAGACCACTGGTAAATGTTAATAACAACCTGTTGTAGTTGTTCGGGGTTAGAGCCCCAGATTTTGACATCATCAGCATAAAGCAGGATGTTAGATTGAACAACTGTAGGCAGATCATTAATATAAATATTAAAAAGGAGGGAACCCAAAACTGATCCCTGAGGGACCCCCGAGGAGATCGGAGAGGGAGAGTAGGCTGCACTACCTAATTTGACACAGAACTTACGATTAGTGAGAAAGTCACGTATCCATTCTAGGAGCGGAGGACTTATCCCAAAAGCTTTTAACTTACCTAGCAAAGCTGAATGCGGAACTTTATCAAAAGCTTTGCAAAAGTCGAAATAGATTACATCGACTGATGATGACCGATCCAGCATGCCGGTAATGCTCTTAGTAAACGTCAATAGATTGGAAAGACAGGATCTCCCAGGCATAAACCCATGTTGAGCTGAATTAATTAGGTTATTCATAGAGATAAAATTAACCAAGTGGGATTTAATGATTTTCTCTAAAATTTTACTAGAACCGGGTAAAATACTAATCGGTTTGAAACTTTCCGGCTTAAACTTGGATCCGGACTTATAAATAGGCCGAATAAAGGCGAGTTTCCAAATAGCAGGTAATTTACCGGACTGGATAGAGCAATTAAAAATATGAGGCACATTCTTTAAGAACTCTCGGGAATAGTTTATCTGCACCTCGGGATAAAGATTTAAAATGAGATAAATGTTTAGACATTAGAGATGGCGTAATAATGGAACATCCTAAATCTAGGGTGGGCTCAGGAAAGGAACCGATAGTAAAATCCTGATTAAAAACGGACTTAAAATAATCACCAAAGGTGATGCACATTTCTGGTAACAATAAAAAGGAACCAGAATTACTTTTAAGTTTGGGAAGGGAAAGATCATAACCTCGCTTGTTCTTGATGAATTTAAGGCAAAGACTATTATCGGATCTGGCATTGCTCAGGAGTGAGTGGAGTCTAAGGCTTTTGAGCCGCCTGAAACATGCTACAGGTTTACTACGGAGATATAAATAGCGGTAGAGGAAAATAGGGAGATTTGTCAATTTTCACTGATTAAAAGCAATATTGCGCGACTTAATGATGCGGATAATGTAACGGGAAATTTTGGGTTTAGAATGGGTTGGGGTATGAAAGGGAATAAAACGCTTTATACCTATTCGGATAGTGAGAGAAATTGTCGTATATCTATGTCGTTAATGGAGAAGTCCCAGTTAACATTCCTCAGGTAATTCCTGAAACCTACAAAATCGGCACGGCGGAAGTTAGGAGCGGGCAAGGATTTATGCTTCAGGCCTATTGCGGATGAGGGGAAGTAAGCTGTGAAAAAAAGAAGAGCATGATCACTCTTTCCTAAGGGAGGTAAATGATTAATGCCGTCAATCAAAAAGGCTTTGTTGGTGAAAACTAGATCAAGGCAAGATGAGGAGCTACCAATCCTAAACCTAGTGGGAGAGCGAACATGTTGGGTGAGTGCGTGTTCGATGCTAAAATGACAAAGAGTGGAATCAAAGGACTTAGGAGAGCAGCTGAGCGAGTTCCAGTTAATAGAGGGGGCGTTGAAGTCCCCCATTAGAAAATAATAATCATGTTTGGACGCTAAAATAGAATCAAGTTCCAAAAATAAGGAACGGTTTGAGGCTTCAGGAAGCGCTGGGAGACGGTAAAGGATTAAGACGATGACGCTCTCGCCTGAGGAGAGAGTGATAGCAACTGAGAGAAGATCGTACCCTTGATCATGAAGCTCTGACGAGGGCTGGGGACAAAACTGATATCCTCTTTAATATAAAAGAGACATCCCCCACCTCTGGAGCCCTTGGAGTCAAGCCGGATGATATTATAGCCATGAATTAGCAATTTGTTATCATGTATATAATCTGAAAGCCAAGTTTCTGTAATCCCAATAATATGGGGCCTTGAGACTTTAACTAGACTGGCTGATTCGAAAAGCTTATTCGAAAGGCTAAACACATTGGCATAGAAAAAGCTTAATGGGGCAAGGTTGGTGAGGGGAGTAGCGCACCTGTGTCTTTTAGACGATAATGGAAAGGAACGCGACTCCGGGGCGAAAAGGAAAAATCTTGTAAGTTAGAAATAGAAATAGAGGTGTCCTTAAGCTTAAGAGGGGTAAGTTTAACAATTGGGATGGCCGAAAGTTTCGGGCAGCTATTATGGGCTAAAGCGCGAGACTTAACTATTCTATCAGACATAGGATGGTCCTTATGTAGACGGATCCCGGAAAAGTTAATGCGAACGGAGGGCCAGATACTTAACATTTTGGTTACAACATTGGGGGTACTACTGACAATGATTGGGGGAAAGGTATGAGGACGCTTGCACATCATACAAAAAATCTTAACCTCAGGGGACGATGGTAGACAAGATTTAATAATCTCTGAGACAATATCTTTATAATTGGTTGCCGTTTCAGGAATTCCTCTAATTATTAAGTTATGTTTTCTACGTTTGTCTGCTGCAAATTGCTTAGCAGCGAAAAGAATTTCGTCCTGTGAGAGTCGGAGGACGGCTTTAGTTGTCAAAGATGGGGGATTCTTGACTAATAGATAAAGACTCGCTACAGAGTTTTTGAGCAATTTAATTTCTCCTGTCTGTTTAGAAATGGAAGTTGAATAGGAAACATGCAAAGCCGCGACGGAGTTTTTTAGGTCTAAATTACTGGTCTTAATTTCATTAACTAGCTTAATTAGTTCAGATGAGGAATTATCTTTGTGACCAGCATACATATGGCCTTTAGACCAGAGACAGTTTATACAATAAAAGTCATTGTCACTATTGGATAACTCTAAATAAAAGGATTCTGAAAGATCAATACAATTTTTGTGAAACGAGGTATTACACCCAGAACAAAACATGCGGGTCTTTACAGACTTACTACACCCACGTCTTCCGCATAATGCTGGTTGAGAGAATTTTATTGTGGAATCTAAATACTACTAAATATAATAAAAGTAAATATCACAATGCAAATGCAAGGTAATAATCAGAAAAGGGATTTTTAAAAAATAGTTCAAGTACGGATCATACAGATCATACACGAACAAGCAAATATACAAACAAGTTGCACAAAGGACACCAAGCCACAAAATAATATATATATATATATATATATATATATATATAAGGTTCAGGCACGATTCATGCAAATCGTACTGAAATCAAACAATTGAGCAACAGCAGGTTGCACAAATTGACACAAAAACAAAACACAAAAAATGACGCAAAAACAAACAACAATGACACGTATAACAACGAGCAAGCGCAAAACACAAAGCTACTTTTAATCAGCACGTTACGCAAGCGTACCGCAGTAATTTAAAAGTGACCAATAGAAATAATTTTAGTGTGAATGTGTTCATTTTTAGTAAGGGTGTCGGTGGAATTACAACAGCCAATAGAAAATAAGCTTTTTATTATTGTTATTTTGGAAAAAACGCAGTTTTATTTATTTATTAAAGTTGTTAAATTATTAATTGTAGATATTTTAAAAGTTATTGCAGTAACACTGAAATTTTTTGTTACAGGTTATAGGTTAGTTCACGAGTTGAGTAAGAGACAATTTCCTTTTAATTCTCGATTTAGATTTATCGACAATATCATATTACAAAATAAAATTGTTAAATGCAATTTTTTATTTTGTAGAAACACTATTAGTAATGCACGTACTATTATTAGTTAAACTACAGCACTATTGTTTATTATTTATTATTATTATTATTATTATTTATGGTTATTGGCTTGGATACTTCAGTAGAAGTAGCTTTCAGCACACACAAAAATATGTACAATTATAAAAATACAATACAATTAGCAGTGTATAACATCAGTCCAAAAAAGTAAAGTAAGGTTAAATTACATAGGCTAGAAAAAGAAAAAAATTCAAAATCAAAGTATATTCAAAAGTCATGTTCAATATGATATGCGTAAAGAGGCATGGTATTATTTAGGGGACACTATGTGCAAATATGTCAGTATATATAAAATGCGAATGATTCATGACTTATGAGTGAGCATGGCTAATAAAGTAATGCCCTGGATGAAGGTTAATAAATGGTCACAAATTAAAATGGGCAGATTACAAACAACGGTAATTGGTCAGACCAAAGAAAACGAAAAAAAACACTCATGATTTGGATAGGCTAATGTAAAGGTCACTTTGAACTTTGTTGGGATTGGATAGTAACCTTGCTAAATATGGCAGACATGAATTTAAGTACACATTGGTTCTGCACTTAACGTGTATATGTGATTTTCTCGTCATTCCCGATGCAAATGATTTGCTGAAATCACGATAAAGTGGATGATTGGAGTTGTTGGAAATACGACTGATTAATTGAAAACATTCCTTGAAGTGTCGATGAATTATTTTATAAAAAATGTCATTGTAAGGAGTACCTGATGATTGGCTTATTATGGTAATACATTTTTTTTTAACTTCATAAAATCCTTTCTTTTTAGTCCCGGAAATATTACGGGGGAGCAATATAATATTATTGGATAAAATGTAGCTTTAAAATACGTATTAATAACATGTTGGCGAACACGCAGGTTCCTTAAACGTCTTATGTAGTAACATAAACCTCGAGTTTTTTGTAAACAAATGGTCAATGTGATCAGACCAGGTACGTTTGCTATTTAGTAAAACACCGAGATATTGAAAACTATCACAAGTGTCAATTTCCACGTTTTTAATACAAACTTTTGGATAAAGTTGAGTCAATTGAGATGAAGGTTTGTATGAGCTAAAATTAATTACTTTGCACTTTGTAGGATTTAATTTTAGACTATGTTTTGTTGACCAATCAACTAATTCATCAATTGACTCCAGGAAATGTATATTATCTTTGGTTGAAGAGATGGATTCACATAACGCCATGTCATCCGCATATTTGAAAAGTACAGCAGGCTCTTTTGGTCGAAGAACATCCACGTATGATGAAAAAAGAAAAGGAGATAAGACCGCACCTTGTAGAACACCTTTATTATTTTGAATTAAAGTGAATTTTTTACACCCGATTTGGGTGTATTGTGTTCTGTTTTCAAAATAATTGGAAAGCCATTTAATTGTGTGATTAGGAGCGTTGAGTTCAATAAAACGCTTAAGCAATTTGCTTCTGCATATGCTATCGAATGCGGCTTTATAATCAACAAACAAACAGCTGACAAAGCCTTTTTGTTATCGAGTAATTTTGCAACGTAGTTAACCAAGCTGGCTACACAATCTAGTGTAAAACTATTTTGCTTGTATGCAAATTGACATGGATCACTACTTGCTTTAAATGTATCACTTAGTTCATTCAAAATCAATTTTTCAGTCAACTTCAAGAGTACTGACGTGCATGAAATTGGTCGAAAATTTTCTATTTTTTTTAATTGTTTGTTTTTTGGAACTGGCACAATTATTGAGTAGTAATAAAAAGTTTCTGCAAGTAAAACAAAGGTAAATTGGTAATAAGGGCGTTTGCGTATAGACTATCCAACTTGATCAAACAAGTCAATTGTAAGATAAAGGAATCTTACAAGTGGTAATGTATATTTAAACATAACTAACAATTTACTATGCGTCTTCCTTATTTAGACCACAAAAACTTTAAAAAACAAAAAGCATACTTTTATCCAACTTCTTCCATACAGTCTAGACCTCAATTTAATTAATTTTTTTTAGTATTTTAAAACGTGCGGTGAACTGCATAGAAACTGACGTATCATTAGAAACAAAAATTAATCATGTTGTAAGAAATTGCATTTTAAAGGACTATATTAGTACGTTGATGGATTCCTACCCTAAGCGGCTGGCAGAGGTTGAACAAAAGCGTGGATATAACTTAAATTACTGACATTACTAAGTTTGTTACTTTTATTTTGTATATTTATGTATTTTAATAGATAAAACTATTTTTTAAAATTAATTATCTGTGTTTATTTTTAAGTTTTTATAATAGTGGTATTGTGTTTTATTGCTAAAACAAATGTTATTGTGTATTACATTTTTAAAAAATTGCGAATAATATTAAATGTTTATATATATTGGTAAAATATTATCTAATGTACATATTAATAAATGTTAGATATATTTAAAATAAGTAACAAGTGCCACATATATTTGAATATTATAGTAGGTCAACATTGGATTTACTTATGTTACTATTTGTAGTACGTAAATAGTTTACATGATAAAAACCAGTTAATACAAACCAGTGTGGGATTGACTAATGAGTTTTTACCAAAAGATAGTCTACATTAGGGTTAAGCACTAAGCCCGTTTTTGGTTAATTTATTTATTAACGTGCTAACAAGAAAAAAAATGTTTATGGTTTATACTATTAGTAAATAACTTTGTTTTATGCAATAGAAAAATTGGAAAGACGGTTAGAGCAATGAGAAAAGGCACTAAAGGATTAAAAATAAAAAATTAACAAAAAAAGAAAAGGTATATAAACTGAACAAAAAATAGTAGCAAAATCAAAATAAAAGACAAAAATTGTTAAAAATAAGAAATTTTAAATACCTTGGTTTATTGTCAAAAGAGAATAAATATTTAAAAACATAATGGCATTTCTTCCAATAGTTAACATTATTTTCCTATTTTATTTATTCACATTTGCAAAATTTTTACTCTACAGCAGGTGTTTTTAATTGGCTGAATTTCTATTTTATTGTTGTTTTACCTACTTAAAAGTATGTGTTTAAATTATATTTTGCATTTAACATTAATTAAGTTTGTAAAATGTTAACATTTTTTTGTTTTTAATATTTAATTAGGCACCAGTTATCTATTAGTATACTAATGTATTTATTTGTTTAAAAAATAACCTTATTTTGCAAATATAAATGTACATTATTAATCATTAATTTTAATAAATAATTATAAAAATATTTAATATGCATTATAAAATGTTATATTGTTTTTAATAAAACAATAAATTTATAATTATTTGTTTTAATAAATTAATCTTTGTTAACAAGAACAACTTGTAAAACAAGTTTTTGCTAAATTATTTAATTAGAGAAATTACTGACAATCAGTGTATAACCCCAGTTTTGTGTTTACATTATTTTAGAAAAATACACTTTAAATTAAAAATTATTATATTGACTATTTGCTAATAAACAAAATTGTTAGGTTAGCTTACAAAAATCTGCAATATATATATATATATATATATATATATATATATATATATATAATTATATTAATCTTGAATACTTTTGTATATTAATGCATTTTTACAATTAATTAAACAAAAGTATAATTAAAATAAAAACAATAATAAAAACATTATTAAAATAATAAAATATACAAAATTATATATTAGTAAATACAAATGTAATCAATACGGTAAATTGGTTCAACATATTTAAACGTTATTAAATATTTAATAAGTCATTATAAAGCAGAATTGCATTAGGTTATCAGATGTACAAATTAGTTGAAACAAATATATAAATGAAAAAGCCAATTTACTTTATTTCGATAGGTTTGTAAAATAATTATTATAAATTAATTTTGGTTTTGTTATTACTTTGAGTATTTATGACAAATATAAATATATGTATCGTTTAGTTCTGGTATTTCTTAGTTTTTAATTAGTCTTTAAATATGCTTAAAACAATATGTAGTAAATGCGTATTTTTAATTATTAATTCTAATATAAAATGTTGATTATTAATAATTTTTAATAAAACAAATTATATAATTTTTGCAGATTTTGACTATAAAAATAAACAATTATTTAAAACACCATAATGTTGAATTAATAAACCCAAAAAATCTACAAGTAAAAAATATAATATTAATATTAAAAAACTAAATTTAATAAAACGATTTAATAATCCAGTGTTTAACATTTTGTTTCCTTACTCTTGTTTTTAGTAGAACAAAGTTTTTATTTTTAACAATATATATGCTTTATATAATTACATTATAAAGGTTTGCTATTTATATATACCTCTATATATATATATATATACATATATATATGCTGTATTTATTCTATAAAAAATGTATTGTGAATTGCATATAATTCCTTTTAAAATAAATTGTAGAAACTGTTCCAGTAATTGAGTTATCCGACAAAGTCAATAGAGCAAGTGATTTAGTTTTGTAGAATTGGGAAACATTGGTAAAAACGTAATTTAACATAGAGTTGTCTTTAGTATTAAAATTTTACTATGTTGATTAAACTCATAAACACAAAATTATTTGTAATAGCATTGTTGAAATTACTGGCAAGCAAAATCCGGTTATTGCTATAAACAGTTATTAAGTAATTAAAAATATTTAAAAAACATTTTAAACTTAGAGCAACTTTTTAAAAGTGCATTATACTTATTAATAATATTAATATTTTTATAATAAAAGAAAAATAAGCGCATACAATTTATACCCAAGTTTTTAATATCAAATGTTGAATGTATAGAGTGATTAAATTAAACCCAGTTTTTTATTATGCAAAAATCTATGTTTTAAACAATACAAATGAGTTCATTTTTAAGCTATGACAAAAAGCTGCTGGTTGTTTTAACATGTGTACTAAAACATTGTTTTAAATAATCACAAAATGTCCTGAAGCATGTTGTTGTAGTTTAGTTTAAAAACATAAAACATTGCTAAATGTTAAGTTGTTTAAATAACAACTTGTTTGACAGTAGTTTAAATTTAATTTTATAATATTTATAAAAGCATAATAAACTAACAACATTAAAAAAAATGTAATTTTAATTATAAAAAATAGACGCCACAAATAATTGTGCACTGCATTATGTAAGGCTCGTATTGTAAGTCGCATTTGCCGCTAAAAAAATAATTTTTAAAAACAAAATAAACGGTTTTCATACATTTTTAAACATTTTACACTACTGTTTTTAATTTGTGCTGTTAAATAAACTTTTTAAATATTTTTTAAAACTGCAAATTAGCTAATTTTATTCGATTGCTGATAAGTAAATATACAAAGTTAGTTTTTTTAAATATGTATTTAATAGGTTTTATAGTTTTTTAATTTAGTAATTATAAACAAATTATTTTGTTTACAATTTTATAGTGAGATTTTGTTTTTGCTATAACATTTAATTCTATTTATGACTTGTGCTAGTCGTTGTAAATCTTAGTGCATCAAAGTATCAATAATATTTGTTAAAATTTAATTTTTTATAATATAAATAATTTACAATTTGTTAACCTATTCTTTTAAAAAATATAAAAAATAAATTAAAAACGTTTAAATTCTGGTGGTAAATAAATAAATTTACAAAATTGGAGTTTTTGCTAAACAAAGTATTTTGCAGTTTAAATAAATAAATTTTGCATTCAATAGTAAATTATTAAAAAAATCGTTAAAAATTTTTTAATGTATTTTGGAACATAACTATAAACATTGCACTTTTTCTAGTGGTTAGTAAAAAATACCCACCTTAACAAGTGATTTGTCAGTACGGTATTCAAAATAATTAACTAGATATATAAAAAATTATAACAAATATTTTAAATAACCAAACATTTTATTTATTAAAACATGTTTTTAATAATTAAATGCGTTACATTTACTCAAGAGTTATTGCAAACTTTTAAAACAATGTTCGTGCTATTCGTTTAAAAACGTAACGCCACATTAATTTAAATTCATTTTATTAGTTTTATATTTACATTAGACAGGTTAACATTAAAAATATTAAAAATTATTTATTAACAAATGTATAATTTTTTTAATATGTTAAAGCATAGCATATCAAAACTGAATTTTGGGTTATGTAATTGCTAAAATGTTTTTACTTTTGTAACCAAATTTACCACGATAATTGTTTTACTAATTGTATATATACTCTATAATATTTTACAAGTGGTTAGTTTTATCTACACATTTAAAATAAATAAATAAATACAAATTATTATTTTATTTATTAATTTTTACTGTTTTAATTTTAATAAATAAAATTAATATATTTACACATTACAATACATAGACCTACAAATTTAAGCTAAAATATTAATTGTTGGTTATGCATTATTAACAATGGTATATACTTTACACACAATAATGTTAATGATTATAAAATACATTTTTGCAATTACTACATACTACTTAAACGTACTACTGTTATATGTACATGTGTTAATATATACATTGGTATGTATATTAAGTTATATAACTGTTTTATATTTTTATTTTTAAGTACTTTTACGATTTGTAATAATGCAATTGTTCCTGTTATATAAAATATTTTATAAACTATAAAAATAATAATTTTTTATAATGTGCTTTAACAGTAATTTTTAAATTAACAAACACATTATTTTAAATATTTTTTATTTATAAATATATAACAATATTATATATATGCCGGGTAGGTTTAGCCGTACAGCGCTTGAATTCGGATCTTGGTGGTCATGGGTTTATATCCCATCGCCGGCACTAAAACGCGGGCCCACGTTTGGCTTTGCTAATTGTTTACTGTTAAAAAATAATTTTGTAAAACATTTATTAGTAGAAAAAATAAAATAAAATAAATTAAATTATATGTTATATATATATATATATTATTAACTTTATAGTTTTTAAGTATTTATTCATTGACGCCTTATATTTGCATTTTATTAAAAATATAAACAGCGGTTAAAATTTAACGTAAACGTAAAAATCATTATTAAAAACAATACATGTAATTTAAATTACTAAACATAAAAATTTATCTTGCAAATAAATACAATTGTTTACATTTATAAAATTAAACCAGATTTTGCAGTTTATTAAATAAACATAAAGTTTAGCACATTTTATATTAAATATAATCTAGTAAATAAAAATAAAATGTGTTATTAATATTAATTGTTATATATATATATATATATATATATATATATATATATATAAAATACACTGATTTTTGAGTGCAAACAATAATGATACACATACACCACTCAAAAGTAATAAATTTATTAAATAAAAAATAAATTCTGAGAAATAATTCTTATCACCGGTTTTTTAGAAATATCTTAGAGATGACCTAGCGTGATTACAATTTAAATAATAAGATTATAAAGTAACAGACTATTATTTTCTACATAACATTATTAGAATTAAACAAAGAAAATTACTTCGTCAAATTCTACGTTTACTTCCCAAAAGACCAGCAAAATCGGTTATGCAATAAACAATCGTAAGTGCTAAAAACGTTTGGTAAACTATAAAACACTAGGCTAAAAACCATTTGAAAAGATTTAATTAAAATAAATATTTTATGGGAATACACAAAACGTTTGACAAAATGTAAATACAGATAGGTGATAAAACCAGAATTTTTTAAAATTCTTTTTTTTCGGTTGGTTTTACCATTGACCTAAATACAAGAAAACATTTTGTTGTTTCATGTTTTTTTTAAATTACAAGACTTTGTTATTGCTATTATTATTTGCTGTAATTGCTGTCTTATTGTCCCATGCTCATATTTTAAAACAAAAGGGTTTTTGTAATTATATTAGTTATAATATTAAATTTACAGATATATAATGAATTATAAAAGTTTTATTTATTTAATAATTTGATATAGGTCCTTTGTTTTCTATAATTATTGTAAACGTTTTTATTCAAAAATTACTTTTGTTTTGATTTTTATAAATTAAAAAAAAACCTTGTATTTGTTTATAATAAAGTTTAAATTTTTTTGTAGACTATGTTATAAATACAAATTTTGTTTTAATTAATAAAATTAATTTTAGTTTTATTAAAATGTAGCAATTTAAAAGTACATAGTTTTTTATATGTATATATATATATATATTACTTTACAGTAGAACATTAATTTAATCGACTATTCTATTCAATTAAACATTACGTTTATGTTTACTAATAAAAATAAAATTAATATATGTTCCCGGGTGGTCTAGCGGTACAGCACTTAAATTTGGACCTTGCTAAAATGCCCACGGTTAAAAGATTATTTTTGTAATACTTTTAAAATAGCAAACACAAAATAAAAATAAATGATAAAAAATAAGACTTTTATTGCTACTTTCAGCAATTAATCATTAAACACTAGTTTAAAAAAGTTTATAGTTTATTGCATAATAATTAGTTATTTATTTATTATTTTAACCGAAATGTTACATAATTAAATAAAAATAAAGAAAACAATTTAATATTTGGTTTTATATGTTACATTGAATAAGTTTGTAATTTTAGTAATTTACGTGATTATTTACTTTAAATACTACATTCTTGACATGTTTTAAAATTTTACATTGTAACTTATTTTTATTAAATCTGCAATTTATAATGCACGATTTATATAATTGCAATATTATTCCTTTTTTAATTGGTTATATTTATAAATAATTTAATTGAAACAAAACTTTAAACATTGTTTAATTGTAAAGCATGTTAATATACTTATATCAATATTTAAACAAATAAATTATTAAAAACAAAAATATTATCCTTACGTATAAGTCAATTAGTTATATATATATATATATATATATATATTGTTTAACAGCTTTATTATTTTTATTAAAAACATTTTTAAATTTTGTAACAAAATACAATTTGTATAACAATTTGCACCTTAAACATTGTTAATAATAAATCGATTATCAAATTTGAAAAGTAGAAATTGGTAATATTTGCTTTATAATAAGTAAACTAATTACATATTTTGCAATTTATAATTAACTGTTAAATATGTAATTTTGTAATTGTATTTGGTTATGTGCTATAAAAACGGCATGAATTATTCCAACTTTAAAATCGTATATTAAAATTTTTAATCTACCACCCAAAATATGTGTTTACTTAAATAATTAAATTTTATAATATTTTCTTAAAATGACAATACAAATATTAATTACAAAATAAAAACAAAACATTGTATAAATAGTTTGTAAATGTAAATTATAAATAAACTTATTTATTGTTGAATGCAAACAGTTATTTATAACATTTTTTAAATAAAAAACTTTGTTTATTACTTTCATAAAAACATTATTTTAATGTTTTAATTTTTTGTAATTGAATAATACTTTATTGTATGTACTTGCAACAACATTAACTATTTTAGAGAAATCATTAATCTATAAAAAACAAATTTTTGTGCCATTACGTAAAAACACTAATAAAACACTATATTAATAACTATATTACAAAATTATTATTTTACATTTTGGCTTGTTTTTTAAATCTTAATTTTTTTACCTGTAAACAAAATTATGTTGTTTTAAAAAATTGCATATTTTTGGTATTAAAATTTGCAGAAACAAAACATTCTATTTTATTAAATGCTATTGTTAATAAATATTTATAATTTTCTACGTAATTGGCAATAACAAAATTAAAGGTAATAATAATCAATAACTACATACAATTTTTAACAATTTTTAAAAATCAAAAAAAAATACATACACATAATATAATTAATTTATAACAGATAAGGTTATATATTTTTAAGTAAATGAATATACATATAAAAAAATAATTATACCCGATGGACCTTTATTAAAAAACATAATGTAATATATTTAAATTTAGATTTATAAATTGTTTTAATAAAATTTTAGTTTTTAATTTGTAAATGAAAAATCCGATGTTAAACAGTTAAAAACACATACAATAATGGATTACAATAAGTTTAAATAATATAAGTTTTTATTAACTCTTATAAATTACAAACTAATAAATAAATGTTATAATTTTGTTTTAACTATTGTTTAAATTTGAGATAAGTACAAAAATTATATTGAAAGTGTTTAAAGATTTTACACGTTTAAGAACAGCTAGAGCTAAATCTGCACTATTAACTAGTAAACAAATTAAGTTATTTACAATTACCAAAATGGAGAAAAAAAATAACATTAAACCAATTAATCAAGTATAAAACAAAATATAAGCTAATTTTTTATATTGACTTATTTGCATTTAAATAAAATTATCTAATTTATTGTTACAACATACGTAACAATATTATTTTTAAGTTAAGGACACGAATAGAAAAGACGTAGCGAATATTGCACAAATATATAAAAACAGTTCTGTTTGTGTTCGAAAATTAATTTTAAATCCATTATAAATACAAACAATAGACTTTACAATTCATAGTTATTTATGGTTTTAATATTTTTTAAAACTACAATTGCATTTTTAAAAACGTTGCATATTTATCATATTTTCTATATTATAGAATTAAGTTTAATCAACTGCCAACATAGAGTGAAAAACATAACCACTTAAAACAGTTTAAAATTTATAGCTATTTTTCTAATATTTAATATTTTTAATTTTACGTTTATTACTTTAAATGTTTTACAAAAACATCTTTTAAAAGTAAGCATTTTAGCAAAGCCTAACGTGAGCTTTTAATTTACTGCCAGTGGTATTATTCGATTTCATGTTTGTTGCTGTTTAAATTTGGGCGAGTGTACTATTAGACTACTAAAAATTAAACTAAACAAAATACTTTAGTGCATTTAGTAAATATTCAAGATAATACTATAAAGTTTTATAATGTCAAAAAGGTTAACCTTATAATTTACAGTTTAACTTATTTCTAATGTTTAAACTAATTTTTTAATAGCAAAAAAACTGAGTTTTATTTAAGTACTTTCATACAACTTCGGACTTTAATGTATTTGTTTTATACAAAAACCCAATTAATTAAAAAATTAAGGCACACTTAAATAATAATAATTTGGTGTAAAATTTGAATTCGACAAGAATATTTTAATAATTTAATAGATTCTTATTCAAGTTGTTTAAAAAAATTATAAAAAACCATAGTTATTTTTTGAACGACTCAATTTTTAAAATTGATGTTGTCCAATATTTATATATGTACATATTTTATAATATAAATTATTATTATGCAAATAATGTAATAGTATTATTATTTTGTCAAAATGTGCAAATTCTGAATTTTTTGTTTAAGCGAGAATTTGCTAATGCCGACTCTAATAAAATAATTTTGTTGTTTCAATTATTATTATTACAAAACTGATGTTTCTTGGTTATTTAAAAAAATGTTGATGTGCCCAATATGCTTAAATAATGTAAAAAAAATTATATTTAATGTGTTAATTTTGACACTGCCTATTTGGTAACAAGGAGTAATTTCTAACTATTTTAAAAAGTAAATTTGGACGATGGCAATAATTGGTACAAACTAATTTTATTGTTTGTCTTTAGTAAAAGATGTTTTAAAAAAGTAATTTTAAACCATATAAATTATTTAATAAATAATTATTTTTAAAAGCAGCAAACAAGTGTTTAAAATAAAAAAGAAGTATTAATTAAATACTTATTCTTCGTAATATTATAGAAAAATTCAAGATTTTTGCAATTACTTGCAATTAATTTTATTAATTTTATAAACACTTTTAACAATGTTTATTAAAAGGTTTTATAAAAAATTTTTAATTTATAGATTATTATTAAAATAAGTAAACATTTTGTGTTTAAATCACCAAACTTTAATTTTTTGCAATTAAACTATCAGTAGTAAAACTGTGTTTAACGTAATAATGGAAGTAGGTCAAAGATGTACATTGTAAAGGGTTTTTGTTTTTCTGGTAATAAAGTATTTATAAATTCTGTTTATAATTATTATTATATATTCTATACATAGAAAACATTATATTTATGGAATTGTTATTAAAGTTAAGTAAACTTGCTACTAAAACAATTATTAGATAGAAATTCGTTTAAAATATACTAATTTTAAATTATTTAATTTGTCATACTTTTATCATATTGACTTATTTTATATACATTTTATGTGACATTTTTATTATATTTTAATTCTATTATACGTACTAGTACAATTTGTAATTTTGTTATTTTTTTTGAAAATGTAGTTTTATGCGGAATCCATATTTTAAAATGTTAAAGTTTAATATTTTTGTTTTTCGCTTTTAATAAACTATTGTGAATATTTTTTGTTTGTGAACCTCATGCTGTAATTTTGAGTTGCATTATTTATGTCTAGTAATTTAAAAATTATTTTTTTATTTTTTTATTATATTTTAACATAATTAAAAAAATGCAATAATATTGACTTTTTTGTGTTGTTCGTGAGCCATTTTATAAAATCAAAGCTTGTAATTGTAATTGTAATTATATGTTTATTATATGTTAGTTATATTAGACAATATTATTCAATATTTTTGAGATAAAACCTAAACTGTGTTTATAAACTTTACTTAATTAAACCTGGATAAACATATACATAAAAACTAAATGTTGGTAAATTTACAATTTTAATCATACCTGGTGAACCTTTATTAAAATAAATAGTATAATATGTTTACGGTTACATTTACAAATTGTTTTAATAATGTTTTAGTTTTTGTAAGTTGTAAATAAAAATCTGTAGTTAAACAATTTTAAAAATTACTAAAAGCATTAAATATTACTTAAATTATTGCATTAACAGTGTAATATAATTTGTTTGGTTTTTATTGATTTTTTTATTGTTAACCATGTTGTTAAAAAATATTGAACTGTCTTTTTACCTTCTAGTATAATCCAGACGTACGTGGATTGCATATTTCCTCTATAGTTGGTTGTTTACTTTTATGTCCTATACTACGTCTAATTTTTTAGCTATAATTTTAGATCACCATTTTTATGTAATGTGTTTTACACGGATACATTCATACCGTTAAACGGTTTTTGTTTGTGTGGATTTTTTCCGGTGTCGGTTAAAAATTTTTAATTTTTTTGTGCATAAGGTCTAATGTTGTTCGTAATTTTTTTTCTAAAAATAATTTTGCTGATGATTTGTTTCGTAATACTTCTACTGGGGTAATTCTTTAATTACTTAAAAATTTTAAAAATTGGTCTTTGCTCTACCTCTTTCCTTTATTTTTAAGAATTTGACGTTTAAATGTATCAACCAGTCGTTTAACTTGTCCGTTTGATTGAGAATAATATGCAGGAGACTTTATGTAATGTATGCCATTATGTAGGCAATATTGAGCAAATTAAGCATGAGTAAATTGTGGACCGTTATCAGTTACCAATATTTTAGGCAGACAAAACTAAAAAATTAATTTAACCAATTTTTTAATAAAGTTGTAGTTGTTGTAGTTTTTATAAAAAAACTTCCGGCCATTTGCTGTATAAATCAATTAACAGCAGGTAATGTAGTCCGACCATTGGTCCTGCAAAATCGGCATGTATACGTTCTCAGGGGTTTGTTAAAAGTGACCACGGGAATGGTTTTATTTTTTGTGGTAATTGTGCTGCTTGTTAACACTAGATACACTTTTGACACATATTCTCAATTTGCAATTCATACATAGCTGCATGCCAAAACTTTTATTTTTTTGATACCTGGATAACCTAAATAAAACTGATTTAACAAACAACGTCTCAAAAGAACATATTTAATTATTCTGTTATTAAACTGTAAATAATTGTTTTTTTAATAATAATAAAGTTCTTTTCTTATATAATTTTATAAGATAACAATTAAAACGTTTTGGCCTAATAAATAGTAAATTTTTTTGGATAGTAAATAATTGTTTTTTTGTTTTTTTTTACAAATTTTTGCAAATGTAATTAGAAAAACCGCTATTGAATTTATTACTGACGTTAAATTTAAAAGTAATTTTAAATGCGTTTTGGCTTTTGTACAACAAACAAAAAAATGTTTAAAAATATCACGGTATTTTGATCAAATATTGTTAATAATAATTTTTGAATGCTTTTCGTTTTCTTAAACAATTCTGATTTTGCTAATTTGATATAATTCTCTTATTGACAAATTTTTAACGTCCAATGTTGCCAATAAATCAATGCCAAATAGATCTAAATCTTGTTCACGGATTACATGTAATTTATAATTGATTGTTTTATTGGTAAACAATAATAAACAACATGTTACACCTATAGAGGTGATTCTTCCTTTTGTCGCGTTTATTGCAACAATCGACCTCGAAAATGAAAGCGGTCTTCCCAAATAAATTTATGTTTTTTTTTAAATTAAAAAATGTTTAATACAATATCTAACTGTATGTTTATTAAAGATTGATTTACTCCAATATGAATTAATTTTACTTTTTGTAATGAAACTGCGTGAATTGTGTAATTGCGTTAATGTGGTTGTTAAAATTGTTTTTTTTTGTTAAAACTATGTTTGCAATAATTTTTTATAATTAAATTTGTTACAAATATTACACCTGTGTTTGTTATATTTGCAGAACTTAACATAGTGCAATTAACCACATTGCCAACACACTGGTTTGGCTGCTACATTAGTTACCTTGTGTTTAATGACTTTTGCTGTTAATACTAAGTTGGACTCTTCAATATGTATTAATTCTTACTTCAAATTAAGCAATTGTTGACATTTTTTGTTAAAGTTTGTAGCGTTAATTCTAAATTGACTTTTAGTTTTAATGATAGTTGGATGCAAAAATCAGCATCATGTCGCGATTGCAACCCAGAGATAAATATCAAACATTTAAATTTAGTTTAAACCGTTTATATTCTTTATTGACTAACCCGTCAAAAGTGATTAAATAATTTGATATATTTTTTTTTAATTAAAGAAAACAGTAACTTATGCTAAACACTGACAATTAATCTTTAAATATTTTTATTGTCAGATTAAATGACAAGTCTGTAAATGTTTTAAAAAGAATGTAATAAATAAATATGTTTTGTTTATTTGTGCCCAGTTATCTTAACAAATTTATGGTTTTTTATTGATTATTTTTATTTTTGAAATCCTTGCTAAAAATATTGTTAAAACGTTTAAACCACTCTTCAACTTTTAAGTTACTTACTGAATCAAAATTTAGTAATAGCGTTGATAAGGCTATCTATAGTTTAATTTGTAAAGTTACATTTTTTAAACACAAAAAAGGGCAATTTTTGACGTCACTGTTTTATTAAACGTAGTTAAACTGTCTCAAATCGGATTTACCGTTGTTAAAAAATAAGTTTTAGTTTTTTTACAGAAATTGACGTTTAATAATCTAAATAGGTATATGTGGATAAGTTTTCCGTTTACCATTTGTTAAGCCTGAGTGTTGGGCGGATTATTGTTTAACTGAGCTACTTATTATTTAAATATTTTAACTTGCTAATTTACTAGTCCCAGGGTTTAAAACAAAAACTTAAAACAAATCTAGATCAAAATTAAATATTCCAAATTACACACAACATATATATATATAAAAAAGGTAACTTGTTATCCACTTTACTGGTTATCCGTTACATACTCAAACTTTATTGTGATTCCTCAGATAAGTCACTTATCGATTATAATTAGGTATTGTTCTAACCACAAAATTATAAATGTGGCATTACTACTTAAGTAAATTGAAATTTACTAAAATGCAATAAAAAGGTTAAAATCATTTTTTTTTTAAATACATTAATTTTCTATTTCAAAAACAAAACTATTACAATTATGTTAATTATGTTGTAGGGTTATGACTACATGGAACATTTTAAGGAACTATTTTAATTTGCAAATTAAAATATAAAAAAACGTAAACTGTGAGATAAAATTATTTTGTATATACTCTCCAATTATTTATTTTTGCAACATTTAACACAACATTTTTTAAAATGACAATTGTGCAACTCAATACACTTACTAAAATTACTAAGAAGATTCAAAAATTATCTTTTATAATTAAGTACAAAATTTGTTAGATAATGTTCCAATAATAAATTATAAATATTAATTGGTAATTTTAATGCAAAATTTAACAAATAAAAATCTGGGTACTTTTTAAATGTTGAACTACATGACTATGTTGATAGCATAAATAAATTTTTTTAATAATTAATAAAAATTGTTTAAAAAAAACAAACATGTTGAGAAGAAAATGTGGTCGTACAAGAAACAATAAAATTTATTAGTCTTTTGTAATCTAAATATTTTTAAATTTAAAAAAAATGTTAATCATACCTCGTGGACCTTTATTAAAAAAGTGTAATATATTATATTTAAAGTTACATTTATAAATTGTTTTAATAATATTTTAGTTTTTTAATTTGTAAATATGAAGTCAGGTGTTAAACAGTCAAAAACGAATACAGTAGTGGATTACAATAAATTTAAACAATTTAAGCTTTTATTAACGGCTATAAATTACAAACAAATAAAAAAATGTTATTATTTTTGTTTTAATTATTGAACAACTTGCAAATTTATTTGAGGTAAGTACAAACATTTTATACAGATTTTACACGCTTAAAAGCAGTTAAAGCTAAATCTGCATTATTAACTAGTAAAGAAATTAAGTTATATGCAATTACCAAAATGGAGAAAAAAACAAAATAAAGCCAATTATTTAAGTATAAAATATATAAGTTTGTTTTTTTATCTGCATTTAAATAAAATTATCTAATTTGTTGTTAGAAAATACGTGAAAATAATATTTTTGGTTAAATGTACAAATAGAAAAAGACGCTTGAAATTTGTACAAATGTATAAAAACAGTTATGTTTGCGTGTAAAAATTAATTTAAAATTAATTTAAAATACAAACAATAAATTGTACAATTTTTGGCTATTTATGGTTTTAAGATTCCTTAAAACTACAATTGAATTTTTTAAAAGGGTTGCAGATTTATTATTTTTTGTCGATATTATGGAATTAAGTATAATCAATAAAGTAAAAAACATAGCTATTTAAATAGTTTAAAATATATAGCTATTTTTTAAAAAAATGTTTACGTTTATTACTTTAAATATTTTACAAAAAACATATTTTAAAAATAAACATTTGTAACAAAGCCAAACATGAGCTTTTAATTTAGTGCCGGTAGTGAAATTTGAACTCATGCTTATTAAAGTTTAAATTCGGGCGCTGTACCACTTGGCCGTTAAGATTAAATTACGCAAAATACTTTAATGTATTTAATACTGTATATATCAAAATGTTAACGTGTTGTTTATAATAGTTTACAATTTGTTTTATTTTTAATATTTAAACTAATGATTTTTTACATAGCAAAAACTGAGTTTTATTTAATTAAAAACATACAACCCGAATTTTAATGTAATGAAAAATGTTTTTAGTTATATCAAAGAAAAATTGGATAAAAAATTAAAGCACATTTAAAAAATAATAACAATTTTGTTTAAAAAATTGAATTCGACAAGAGTATTTTGATAATTTGATAAATTCCTATTCAAGTTGTTTAAAAAAAATTGTAAAAAACGATAATTATTCTTTAAACGTTTAAAATTGATAATGTCTATTATTTATATATGTACATATTTTATAATATAAATTATTATTAAGGTTTTTGTAATAATAATAATAATAATGTAATAGTATTTTTATCTTGTCAAAATGTGCAAATTCTGAATTTTTTGTCTAAGCGAGAATTTACTGATGCTGACTGTAAAAAATTAATTTTATTGTCTCAATTATTATTAGTACAAAACTGATGTTTTTTAATTATTTTTCAAACATGTTAATGTGCCTAATATGTTTAAATAATGTAGAAAAATAAATTATATTTAATGTGTTAATTTTGATACTGCTTATATTAGTCCTTGTATATAAATGTAATTCAAAATACCAATGTTCCAAATTAATAAAAAAAAATTGTTTACATTCAACAATTAATAAACAATTATATATAAAAGTAACAGAATTTAAAAAATATTTTATGCCTGATAATGTTATACATTTTATGATTGTATATATGAATGCATATAAATGTAATTCAAAATTCAAAAGTATGTACTGATGACATTTCTTAAACTGAAATAATTTATACAGTTCAAACGCTAAAAAACAAAAAATATAAAGATTTAACAAAATAACTGCACATTTTTTTAAACACGGAAATAATTTTGTAACATGCAAGTTTGTTTATTTATTTAATGCTATATGGCATAATAAACAAATTTTAAATGATTGGTGACAAGGAGTAATTGTAACTTTTTTCAAAAAGTAATTTGGACAATAGCAATAATTGGTACAATTGTTAATAAAGTGTTTTGCAAAGTAATTTTAAACCGTATAAATTATTTAATAAATAATTATTTTTAAAAGCAGCAAACAAATGTTCAAAAGTAAAAGAAGTATTAAATAAATACTTATACTCGGTATTATTGTTAAACAATTTCAAAAATTTAAGCAATTATTTGCAATCAATTTTGTAAATAAATTTTGTAAACAAATTTTAACACTGTTTATTAAAAGTCTTTGTAGAAAGCCTTTAAATTTATGGAATATTATTAAAGTAAGTTTATATTTTGTGTTTGTTATACAAAAACATAATTTATTGTAATTAAACAAAAAGTGATCAACTGTGTTTGAAGTTATAATGTAATTACGTCAAAAATGTATTTTGTTAGCGTTATTGTCCTTTCTAGTAACTAAATTAATTTTATATTTGTTTATTTTACTAAAATATTAAAGCTTAATAATAATAATAATAATTTTATTATTATTATTATTTTATCTTTTAGACATAAAAAACATTATTTTTATTGAGTTAATATTATGTTGAGTAAACTTGCTGCTAAAGCTATCATTAGATAGAAACCCGTTTAAAGTAGACTAATTTTAAATTATTTAGTTGGTCGTATTTTTATTATATTGACTTATTTTATATGCATTTTTGTAGAACTTTTTTTTTATTTTAATGCTATTATAAATATGACTACAATTTGTAATTTTGATATTTTATTTGTTTTTTTTATAGTAAAAATGTAATTTTATGCTAATTTTAAATTAATGTTAGTAAATTTTAAATTTTAAATTTACCTGTTTCACCTTTATCAAAATATATAATATAATATGTTTACGGTTACATTAACAAATTGTTTTAATAATGCTTTAGTTTTAATAAGTAAATAAAAACTCTACTCTTAAACAGTTTAAATAGTTGCAAAAACATTATTGCATTAACTAAGTAAAATAATATTAAGTAATACTTAAGATAACACATTTAATATTACATTTATAAATTGTTTTAATAATGTTTTAGTTTTTTTAATTGTAGATAAAAATTCTGGTGTTAAACTAATTTAAAAAATACAGAAAGTAGTAAATATTACTTATTTTATTGCAATAACAAAGTAATATAATATTATAAATGCGGCATCATTACTTAAGTAAATTGACTACTAGTAAAATGCAATAAGAAGGTCTAGGTTATTTTATAAATTAAAATACATTAATGTTATAATGCTATCACAATTATAAAATTGAGATTATGTTGATTGTGTTGCTGGGATTATAATTACTTGGTACCTTTTAAGAAACCGTATTATTTCAACCATATTAAACAAGAGATTTGCTAAAGTAACAATTGTGCAAGTCAATACATTTACTGAAATTACTAAAAAGATCCAAAAATTATCTTTTATAATTAAGTACAAAATTTGTTAGTTAATGTTCCAAAATAAATTTTAAAATATTAATTGGTGATTTTAATGCAAAATTTAACAAATAAAAATTTGGGTACTTTCTAAATTTTAAACTATATGACTATATTGATAGCATAAATAATAATGGCTTTAAGCTGTTAATGCTTAACAGTCAGTGTTTGTAAAAATATATACAAAGCAACGTGTTTTTTAGCCAAAAAACAACAAGCAAAATAGACTGCCTTTGTATAAACACAAAGTAGTAAATATTTTACAAGGTGTACTTGCATGTTGTCGTACAAAAACCAAAAAAAAGTATTTTTTTGTTATGTTAAAAATTAAAATACTTAAATATTTTTAGCTAATTTAACAATTTGTTAGAAAGTGGATTTTAAAATTAAAAAAAAACAAACTTTTAATAATTAATAAAAATTGTTTAAAAACAACAAACGTGTTAAGAAAAAAATGTGGTCGTACAAAAAACAATAAAATTTATTAATCTTTTGTAATTTAATTATTTTTAAATAAAAAAACAAATTGAAAAAAAAATTAATATAACAATCGTGTTATTTAAAAATTATTTACTAATATATATTGTACTTAAAATAAATAGGTAAAACTAATTGCCGCCAAGTTAAGGATAAAAAAACAAATGCAAAAAAGCAATTAAACTACCAGCAAAAAGTAATTTAAAATATATATGTAGAATTGTGACGCAACTGCCAAGTGTTAAAAAAACACCAATATTTCAATTAATAAAAATAATTATTATTTACTTTTAACAATTAATAAACAATTGTATATAAGTGTAACGCATTATAAATAACTACTTTACACTATGTAATGTTATACATTTATACGACCATATATATGAATGCATATAAATGTAATTTAAGATTTAAAATTATGTACTAATAACATTTTTGTTGTTAAAATAATGTATACAGCTCAAACGGTAAAAAGAATAAAATACAAAGAATTAACAAGATAACTGCACAAATTTTCAAACACGGAGGTAACTTAGTAACATGCAAGTTTGTTTATTTATTTAATGTTATATAGCAAAATAAACAAGTTTTAAATAATTGATAACAAGTTATCATTGTAACTTTTTTTAAAAGTAATTTTGAACATTAACAATAACTGGTGCACAATAATTTTATTGTTTGTTTTTATTAAGGTGTTTTGCAAAATAATTGTAAACCGTGTAAATTATGCAGTAAATACACAAATTTAAAAACAACAAGTAAATGTTCAAAAATAAAAATAATATTATACAATTATTCATTCTGCGTAACATTATTAAATATATTCAAAAATTTAAGAAATTACTTGTAATAAATTTTATTAATTTTATAAACGTTTTCAACATTGTTTTAAAATTCTTTGTAGAAAACCGTTAAGTTTACAAATATTACTAAATTATATAAATATTTTGTGTTTTTTATTTTAACATTTAGTTTATTGTAATTAAACAAAAAGTGGTTTTATTGTTGTGTTTAAAATTGTAGTGGAGTACATCAAACATTTTTTTGTTACTGTTTTTGTTTATTCTATTAATTAAATTAATTGGAAAAATGTAACTATAACTACAATATGTCTTAAAAGTTATTTTAACAGTGTTGCTATACAATTTACATTAAAACATTATTTATTAAAAATAATTTTACAACAAAGCGTTTAACAAAAGCAAAAATTAACAAAGCATTTAAACTAAAATAAGAAAAATATATGTACTTGTAACAACGTTAAGTGTTTTGAGGTAATTATAAATGAAAAACTTACCTATTGTATTTATGTAATTTATTTATTTATATAAAGCAAATTTTGTGTGCCACTACATAAAAAAACTAATAAAACTAAAAGTTAATAATTATATTACAAAATTATTTATTTATTTTAGCTTTATCCTTTATTGTTATATTGGTTACTTGTATACTTTGCCTTTTTATTAAAACAAGATTAAGTTGTTTAAAAAAATGCATATTTTTGGTATTACAATCTGCAAAAATTAAATATTTTGTTTTATTAAATGGTATTGTTAATAAACATTTATGTTTTTTATGCAAATAGCAGTGAGAATTAAAAGCAATAATTCTCAACTAGTACATACAACTGTAAACAAATCTAAAGCTTTTGGAAACACCTGAAAAATTTACCTGCACAAAAAAATCTAAGCTAATTAATAGAAATAGTCACATTTATTATACCTATATAAAATATTAATTAATTTTAATTGTAACATACTCCGCCTAGATTGGATTAGAAATGATTTAATCTAGCTAGTCCCAAGCTTGGATAAAGGGTGCGAGCGCAAGGTTAGCAACCTGACCTCTGTAAAAAATTCATACTGCTACGGAAACAATAAGAGGACGCCATTCCGGCAAACAACGGCAAAGAAGTGATTGCGCGTATCTTGTTGACAGAGTTACACAAATAACAGGATTGAGTAAAAACCGAAAGAAAACTCAATTTTTGATTTGCGGAATCTTTATTGCCAAAACCTTAACCAGTGTTGGAACATGGAATGTGCGCACACTTTTTTGTACTGGACAGTTAGAACAAGTCCTTCGAGAAATAAAAATTTACAACTTAGATATTTTGGGTATTAGCAAAATGCAATGGAAAGGCCAAGGTCATTTTAAGAGTAGAGATACATCAATTTTATATTCTTGAACACAAAAAATTTTTTATTAATAGATTTGGTATTATGTTGAGTAAAAATGCTGCTAAAGCTATAATTGGATGGAAACCTGTAAGCGACCGTATTATTTCAGCTAGATTTAACACCAAATTTGCAAAAGTAACAATTGTGCAAATTTATGCCCCTACTGAGGCAACTGAGGAGAACCAAAAAAATATTTTTTATAATTAATTACAAAGTTTATTAGATAATGTGCCAAGAAGAGACATCAAAATTTTGATCGGTGATTTTAATGCAAAATTAAACAAAGATAGATCTGGATACTCCTCAAATGTTGGACTACATGGCTATGCTGATAACGTAATTAATAATGGTTATGGGTTGTTGACGCTAAACAGTCATTGTGGAATTAGTATTGGCAACACTTTTTTTGCTCACAAAAAAATATACACAAGACAATATGGGTTTCTCCAGATGGAAAAACAACAAACGAAATTGATTACATTTGTATTAGCACAAAATGGCAATTTTTATTGCAAGATGTACGTGCATATCGCGGTGCAGATGTTGGTTCTGATCCACAATTTTCTTGTTGAAAGAATTTGTTTAAAATTAAAGACAGTAGAAACCACAAAAAAATTACATCCATTTTCGTGTGAGAAGCTTAAACAGTCAAATATCTCAAATCAATTTTACAATTCCTTAAAAAATACATTTCAAAAATCTGAAAAGGGTAAAAAAAAGTTTGATGATCAATGGAAATTATTTCATAAAACAATTACAGACTGTGCAGCAAATGTGCTAGGCAGAAAATGTTACTCTACAAAAGAAACAATGGATTTTATCAGTTTCATGAAATTTAATTGATCTCAGAAAGAAAACAAAATTAGAGAGAGATCAATCTAACAATCTTGTTATTTGGAAAATATTTGATGATAAATATAGAACTTTAGATAAACACGTTAAAAAAAGCTGCTGCAAAGATAAGAATGATTGGCTAGAAAACAGATGCAGAGAAGCAGATAAGGCAGCAGCAAAAAATAATTTTAAGACTCTGTATAAAATTGTTAAACAACTGTCGGGAGTTAGAAAGAACACCGATATTCCAATTAAAAAGGAAAAAATGGTTGTTTATTTCTAACAAATGATGAGCAATTATCTAGATAGGTGGAACATTTTAAAGAAGTACTTAATCAGTCTATGCCAAATATTTTCATAGATTTTAATAATGATAATAATATGAATGTGACTCAAAATCCAGAAATATGCATTGATGACATTTCTGTAACTAAAAAGTGATTTATGCAATTCAAAGGTTAAAAAACAATAAGGCAAGAGGACTTGACAAGATAACTGCAGAGATGCTCAAACATGGAAGTGATGTTGTAGCAAATGAGCTTGCTCATTTATTTAATGTTATATGGCATAATAAACAAGTTTCAAATGATTGGCGACAAGGATTAATTGTTACCCTTCCCAAAAAAAAAATCTGAATGATTGCAATAATTGGCGCGAAATAACCTTATTGTCTGTTTCTAGTAAGGTGTTTTGCAAAGTAATGCGGTAGATAAACACCTTCGAGAACAACAAACAGGTTTTCAGAAAGGAAAAAACTGTATTGAACAAATACTCACTCTTCGTAACATTATTGAGCAAAGTCATGAATTTCAGCAATCACTAACAATCAATTTTATTGATTTTATAAAAGCTTTTGACAGTGTTTATCGAGAATCTTTGTAAAAAATTGTTAATTTTTACGGAATACCGTTAAAATATGTGAATATTATGCGTTTGCTATACCAAAATTTAAGTTGCTGTGTTCGAACAAAAAATGGTCATACTGCTATGTTCGGAATTGTCACGGGAGTACGTCAAGGATGTATTTTGTCACCGTTTTTGTTTTTTCTAGTAATTGATTTTACTATGACTCAATCCATGAATAATTTGTCTTATGGTATTAAATGAAACCAAGACAGATTAACGGATTTAGATTTTGCAAATGATATTGGTCTACTCAGTAAAACCCCAGAAATGATGCAAAATATAACAACACGACTCAGTTATATCAGTTCTTGTATTGGCTTACGGATTAATTGTTCAAAGCCAAAAATGTTGTGCATAAAGTCAAACAATGATTTGCCTATCAAAATTAGTGGCCAAAATATTGATACTATTGATTCCTTTACATATCTGGGAAGCACATTGGTAAAGACGGACAAACCGAAATTGGATGTTAAAGCCAGACTTGGTAAGGCAATGTCGAGTTTTTAATAAACTCAAATCAAAATGGTTATGTTTTTTCATTTTCCTAAAGACAAAACTTTGTTTATACGCATCAATAATCATTCCTACGGTAATATATGGGAGTAAAATGTGGAAACGTACGGATAAGATTGATAAGATGGTGGATGTTTTTCATCGCCGGTGTCTTAGAAGTATCTTAAAGATTACCTGGCGCGATCACATTTAAAATAATGAGATTATAAAAAGAACTGACTCTCGTTTACTCCATAACATTATTACAATTAGACAAAAAAAATTACTTGGTCAAATTTTACGTTTACTGCCCAAAAAACCAGCAAAAACGGTTTTGGAATGGACAATTGTAAATGGTAAAAGAAAAGTTGGCAAACCAAAGAAAACTTGGCTAAGAACTATTCGGGAAGATCTAATTAAAATGAATGTTTCATGAGCACAAACAAAACGTTTGGCAAAATGATCAAATACATGGAAACATTTTGTTGTCTCATGTTCTCTTTGAATTACGAGACTTTAATGTTAATTTTTTGCTGTAATTGTTATCTTATTGCCCCATACTTATTTTTTTGAAGCAAAAGGGTTTTGTAATGCAAAAAATAAATTGTAACATTGATTAATAATATTACACAATATTATTCAATGTTTTTAGACGTAACATTAATTGTATTCACAAACATTATTTAGTTGGGCATGCGTAAACATGTACATAAAAAAATTAATGTTTGTAAATTTTAAATTTTAAATTTACCTGATTCACCTTTATTAAAATATATAATATAGTGTGTTTAAGGTTACATTTATAAAATGCTTTAATAATGTTTTTGTTTTTAATTTGTGTAAATAAACTGATTTTAAACAGTTTAAATAATTGCACATAACATTATTGCATTAACAAACTAAAATAATACTATAAATGCAGAACCATTATTTAAGTAATACTTAAGATAGTATATTTAAGGTTACATTTATAAATTGTTTTAATAATGTTTTAGTTCTTAGTCTATAAATCTAAAGTCTAGTATTATACAATTTTTTTAAATAGAAAAAAAAGCAAATATTACGTATATTATTGCATTTATATAATGTTATAGATGAGGTATCACAAGTATTAATTAAAGTATATGTAAAATTATATTTAATAACTAATTTAAATATTTAATTTAAGCATTTTAAACAATATTTATGTTAAACATACTAACATTTTTTAACTACTGAGTCTTATACAAATTGGTATTGCATAAATAGTTATTTTAATAATTTAATCCTACCTTTATCGCCTGTATTAAGAAACATAATGTGTTAGATATAAAGTTACATTTATAAATTGTTTAAACAATGTTTTAGTTTTTTAATTTTTAAAAATTAGCAGTTTTAAAATAATATAACAATATAATAATATTACATTTGGTTTATGCAAAACATTGAGTTAACTTTAATGATTATTTCAAAGTGTTGATAACTACTTAAGCGATTAACACTTAAATTTATTAACATGTATACATCAGAACCCATTTTAAGTGCACAAAAACAATTTGTAACTTTATTAAATTTAACTTTTACTTAATATAATTATGTTGCGTATGTGTATGTTAGTGTAGTTATTGATTTTAAAACACATACACTATATTATATTATATAGTTTTATGTACATACTAATTTTTTATATGCTTGTGATTGAAGAGGATATACAAAGTAAATTTATTTTTTATTTTAAGTCTTTTATTATTTTGGTTTGTAATATTATTTTAAGATTTTTAATTTGTTAATAAAAACATTTTTGTGGTATTATTATTTTTGGTCAATTACAAGATTGCATTAACAATACAAATAAATATTATAAATGTGGTATTAAACGTAATAAGAATAGAGTTTTTAAATCTAAATAAGTGATGTGGTTTATCTTACACATAACAAAATGTTACAAATTGATACACAAGTTAAGTAAAAGCAAAGTTCTTTTTAATTCTCAGTTTTATTTACCAATATTATGAGAAAAATGTTTTTTTTAATAAAAAAAATTGTGAGGTAAAAAGAAATTAGACATAAAAAAACTTTAAAATTCAAACAAAATCAAAGTAGATAGTAGAAATTAACAATTATAAATAATAATAATAATAATAAAAAATCAATTTACGTATTAAAATACAAATACATTACAAACATTTTTCTAAAATAAAAAAAGGAAAGAATGAATAACACTCCAGTAGACGTAATGGATAAAGCGCGCCTCATTTTTACGTAAAGCAATGACCAGTACACAAAAATCACTAAACTAAACATAAGTGAGCACATACACGGAACGAATACTGGTAAATATAAAACATTTAATTATACCTATTAAACATTTGTTAAACAATATAATTTATTATATTTAAAGTTAAATTTATAAATTTTTAAACAATGTTTTAGTTTTTGATTTGTAAATAAATACTCTAATTGTCAGCAAATAGTGCTAAATATTACCTACATTATTGCACTAACAAAATAAAATAATATTAAAAATGCGGCATTACAAATGTTAATTAAATTATTTTTTTAATTTAAATAATTTATAACAACATATTATACGTAACAAACTACCATTACAAAACTACAAATTTAATTGTTAATTGTCAATTAAACAATATATTATCAGTTTATTTATTTATTTTAAATTAACAATTATTTTTTTTTAGTTTAATAAACACTTAATATGTACATATTTTAAACCATTTGCATAATTATTAAGCAAAAAATGCTCATTGTGTTATGCAAATTAATTTTGCAATAACTGTTTGTACTTTTAATAAACTAATCTTACCTTTGGGACCTATGTTGAAAAATATAGTGTTTTATATTGAATGTTAAATATATAAATTATTTTAACAATGCATTATTTTTTAATTTAAAAAAAACAACAACTTTTTCTTGTATTATTGTAAGAAAACCACAACGTAAATAAATATTATAAATATAAAATTAAAAACGTATTAATAATAGCTTTTCCAACAATTAAATAATTTTGTAATTAAGTTTAAATAATAATAATTGTTTTAAAACAATTTAACAATTAAGCTTTTAATATTTTAATTATAACAATTTAATTTATTATTATTAATTATTATATTTATTATTTTTTTATTTAAACAAATAAACATCACAATTTTACAACCAAATTACTAATATATAGTACTTTGTTAATGTAACTTTTAAAAAATATTGTAGTAAAAGTTATATGAGTTCAATATAATTAATAATAATGTTGCAATTACAAATAAATAATAATAAGTAATTACTCAATTATACAAAATTAAAATACAAAAAAACAAATTGTTACCTACACATAATAAATATATGTTTATACATTTTAAAATTTAATTTTACCCAGAGGACCTGCATTCAATGTATAATTTTATATATAAATTGCATTTATAAACTGCTTAAATAATGTTTTAGTTTTTAATTAGTAAATAATGTGTTATGTAATACTAATGTAGCTTAGTTTTAAGTATACATTTTTTAAGTAAACAAATATTATATTTTTAGCATTAAAATATAATACTGGTTTTTTTAATAAAAAATATATTTGTGATTGTTTAGCACATTCAAAATAAAATTACAGATTTACATTTTTTTAAATAGTATAAATTGCAAATTACAAAATTAAGTATTTATTTTAACGTTTTTAATTTTGTAGTGTGCAAATTATCAATATTAACCATCAAATAGTAATACTGTTGATTGTTTACTTATATAGAATGCATTACTGTTAAAGACAGAAAAACACATATTAATGTTAAAGTTAAACCTAAAAAAATAATGTTAGTATTCTATAAACTTAAATTAATATGACTATACTTTTTATCTACGTAAATAAAAACTTATGTTTGTACACATCAAAAATTATTTTTTACGGTAATATATAGAAGTAAAACGTAAAAGCGAACAGAGAAGATTGATAAGAGGGTACATTTTTTTATTGCCGGTATTTGAGGAGTAATTTAAACATTACCTGACGCGATTACATTTTAAATAATAAGATCATAAAAAGAACTGACTTATATTTACTACATGACATTATTCCAATTAATTTTTTTTAATATTTAATCAAATTTTATTTTTACAGCCTGCAAAGCCAGCAAAATCAGTTTTGGAATAAAAGATTAAAAATAGTATAAAAAAATTTGGTAAACTACAGAAAGTTGACTAAAAATTATTTTTTTAAATTTTAATTAACACAAATGTTATATAAAATTAAACAAAACGTTTGGGAAAATGTTCAATTACATACAAACATTTTGTTGTTTTATGTTTTTTTAAGTACGAAACTTTGTTGTTGTTTCTTGTTGCTGAACTGGTTGCCTTATTACCCTGTTTATTTTTAAATGAAAAAAATTTTGTAATAACAATAATAATTTGTTTATTTATTTATTTTAATGTTTAATGTAAATAACTAAAAAACAAAAATTATTAATGTATTAGTTAATTAAAATAATGATCCACTGTATACATTTTACGTGGATAACCTGTATTCTATTATACTTTTAAAAATTTCTATTTTAAACAAACAAAAAACAAAATTTATAATTAAAATAAAATTTATATTTATAAATTTGTTTACATACGTTGCAAAAAAAAAATAATTTTATTTTTTAATTACTTTAAAATATAATGCAAACAGTTACACATTTATTTGTTTTAAACTAGAAATAATTTTATTTATCTTGTCTCAAGCCTAAATAAATATATATATACATATATATATGTATATATATGTACATAAACTTAATCAGTACGGTAAACATGTAGTTAATAATATGTTTAAAATTAGTATATATTTAATAAATTATTATATGACACAGCTACATTGTGCTGCAAAAAATCTAAATTAGTTTAAATCAGTACGTTAAAAGAATTATTCCTATAATGACACTTTTGTTTATAATATTGTTTTATTTAATTTCAAATTAAAGATTTTTTTTTATAGTTATGGCAAACATAAATAATTTTATTAAATAGTTTTTGTTTTTATGTGTAAGTAAAAATTTTTAATTATTCCATATGTTTTAAATTTATTCAAATCTGTATGTAGTGTGTAACTATTATTACATTTAATTTTGGTGCATTTACAGTGTCTACCAACAATAAATCCGCTTTCTTTAAACTAAAAAATTTAATTTAACCAGTTTTAAGCCTGAATAAAAAAAGAAGGTTTAAACAAAAAGTTAACATCGTGGTGTTTTTTTTAAAATAATATTATTTTACAAAAACAATAAAAGAACACTAATTTTGCAATCAGAGTTAAGTAAAAAAAAATTAACTTTTAATGTGCAGATACTTTCATGTCAAAAACGTAATAAAATGACAAAACATAAATTGTTTACACGAACCTAATGACAAGGTTAAGTAAAAACCAAAACAAAATTAATTTATAGTTTGCAGATTCTTTAATACCAAAAACATAACCAGTGTTTGAACATGGAATGTGCGCACATTTTTTTGTAATGATCCGTTAAAAAAAGTCCATTAAAAAAAACAACTTAAGTAAATTAATTATTAGTAAAATGCAATAAAAATGTCAAAGCCATTTTAAGAATTAAAATACATTAATTTAATATTATAAACAAAAAAACTAAAAATGTATTTGAAACTATAATTTAATAATAGGTCGCATAGAACCTTATTAATTTGGCTGGATTTAACACGAGAATTGCAAAAGCAACAATTGTACAAGTCTGTACCGTTACAGAGACTACTGAGGAAAACTAAAAATATTTATAATAAATCGGTATAATTGGTAACATGAGATTCTAAAAAGAAATATCAAAATATTTATTGCCCATTATAAATCAAAATTTAACAAATAAAAATCTGGGTAATTTTTAAACATTGGACTATATAATTATGTTGATAGCATAAATAAAAATGGTTATAATTTGCTGACGCTAAACAGTTATTGTGGAATAAGTGTTAACAAAGCATTTTTTGTTTATAAAATTATGCACAAAACAACGTGCGTTTTGTTTTAACAAAAAACAACAAGCGAATTAAATTACACCTGTATCAACAAAAAGTAGTAATAATTCTACAAGGTTTACGCGTATATTGCGGTACAATTGTTGGTTTTGATTACAATTTGGTTGTTTAAACGTTAAAAAAAAGTAAAAACTACTAAATTTACTTTGTTTTATTTTAAATATAAAACATTTAAATATCTTAAACTTATTTTATAATTTGTTTTAGAAAACCTTTAATAATTAATAGAAATTGTTTAAACTAACGCTAAATGTGTAAAGTGGAAGGTGTAATTTTACAAAAACAATAATTGTTTTATCAGTTTTTTAAAATCTAATTAATTTTAAACAAAAAACAAAATTTAAAAAAATAAATCTCACAATTTTGTTATGTAGAAAATATTTGATGGTAAATATAGTATTTTAACTAAATAAATAAAAATAATTACCGCAAATGTAAGGTTAAAAAACAAATGCAAAGAAGCAGGAAATAGCAGGAGAAAATATAATTATAAGAATATGTATACAATTGGAAAACAACTGCCAGAAGTTAAAAAAAATACCATTATTCTAATTAAAAAAACAAAAATAGTGGTAGACTTTTAGCAATCAATAAAGAATTGTATGCATTGGTAAAGCATTCTTAAAATATATTTAATCAATTTATGCTAGAAAATGTTAGATGTGCAAATAAATGTATATACATACAAAATAAATTTTAATAAATTAAAAAATGTAATTATACCTGCTGGACCTATATTAAAAAAATAATAAAACATATTTAAAATTAAATTTATAAATAGTTTTAAAAATATTTTATTTTTTAAATTATAAATATAAACTCTGGTGTTAAACAATTAATATTACTAACGGTGGTGAATTACATTTGGTTTAAACAATTTTAAAAATTTTAATTGCTAAAAATTATAATCAAATAAATAAATGTTATAATTTTGTTCTAACTATTAAACAAATTGCAAATTTATTTAAGGTAAGTAATAAAATTTTACATAAAAATTTAAAGAAAAATAAGTATTATAAACTAGTAAACAAAATAATTGGGTTTATAATTATCAAAAAAGAAAAAAACAGGCGAATTAAACAAATATAAAACAAAATTAACTAATGTTTTATATTTACTTAGCCGCAATTGGATAAAATTACTTAATTTGCAATTAAAAATGTGATTTAAAATACAAATTATAAACTGTGAAATTCAATACAGTTTATGATTCCAATATTTTTAAATAATAAATTTGCATTTTTTAAAAAGGTTTTTTATTCATCATTTTTTGTGGATATTACGGAATTAAGTTTGATTAACTACCAGCATAAACTAAAAAAAACTAGCTGCTTGAACAAGTCAAAATTTAAAACTATTTTTTATTTTTTTATTTTTTGTTTTTTTTTATTTTTAAATTTACTACTTTAAAATATTTTACGAAAATTACTTTTTTTAAATATACATTCTTTTGAGGCAAACGTGAGTTGTTATTTTAGTGCTGATAGTAGAATTTAAACTCATACTTACCAAGTTTTAAATTTGGGTGTTGTAACGTTAGAACACTGGAACTAAACTACGACAAAATGCTTTAGGGCATTTAGTAGATAAGTAAGATATTGTTTCAGTGCATACGTTAAGAAAAATAAGATGCTTTCTATTATAACTTAAAATTTAAGTCATTTTTAATGTTTAGTTTAAAAATTCTTTAAATAGCAAAAATACTAAATTTTATTTAATTACTTTTTGAATTACGTTTTAGTAATTTTAAACAAGTGGTAACAATGTAAGGCACACTCAAAAAAAAACTTGAAAAACTTGACAAAATTATATTGGTAATTTAATTAATAACTATTCACAGCGTTTAAACAAAAATATATAAAAACCATGGTCCTTTTTTAAATTACTCAATTTTTAAAATTGGCGATGCTTACTATCGATATATGTGCACATTTTATAATACAATTTATTATTAAGCAAATAATGTGGTAGTATTTTTATCTAGTCAAAATGTAAAAATTTGGGTTTTTTCTTTATAGTAATGTTATTTGTAAACAAAATTTATTTTATTAATTTCATTATTTTTATTGTTAAAGTAATGTTTAACAGCTAGTTTATTTAAATAATGAGGTACAATATGCCTAAGTAATGTAAAAAAAGTTAATTAATTTTAATATTTACTTTAATACCGCCTATTTTAACCCTTGTATATAAATGTGATTCAAAGTCCGCAACTAAAATGATTTATACAACTCAAACGTTAAAAAACAATAAATTACAAAGACTTAACAAGATAACTGCACAAATCTTTAAACACGGAGGTAACTTAGTAAGATGCAAGCCTGTTTATTTATTTAATGCTATATTTGCATAATAAATAAATTTTAAATTATTGGCAACAAAAAGTAATTATGATTATTTTAAAAACTAAATCTGAACGGTGGCAATAATTGGTACAAAATAATCTTATTGTTTGTTTTTGGTAAGTTGTTCTGCAAAATAATTATAAACCGTCTAAATTATGCAAGAAATTATTATTTTTAAAAGTAACAAACAAGTGTTTAAAAATAAAAAAAATATTAAACAAAGATTTATTCTTGGTATTATTATTAAACAAATTCAAGAATTTTAGCAATTATTTACAATTAGTTTTATTAATTTTGTAAACACTTTAAACAATGTTTATTAATAGTCTTCAAAAAAGCCGTTAAGTTTATGGATTATTATTAAAGTATGTAAACATTTTGTGTTTTTTAGACAAAAATATAATTTATTGTAGTTAATCAAAAAGTAGTTAAATTGTTGTGTTTAAATTTACAATGTCAGTACGTCAAAAATATACTTTGTTATTGTTTTTGTTTCTTCTGGTAATTAAATTGATTATAAATCTGTCTATAAAAATTGTTCAGAATGTTACTTTAATTACAAAATTATTAATAAAATAAATAATGTAATAATAATAATAATGTTAAATTTTTAAAATATAATGAATGAATTTAATGACAAAAAGAATTCTGTTATAAAAATGTGTATTTATAATTTGAATAATGATTTTGCTTCTTAATACTCTAGTTAACTTTTTTTGTTTCTTATAAACTATTGTAAACATTTTTAATTCACAGTCTTTTTTGTTTGTAAAATATATGTTGTAAAAATTAATATTAATTTGTATTATTTATTTTTTAGTAATTCAAAAATATTTTTTTAATCTTTTATTATGTTTAAAGAAAATTGAAATATTAGAATTATATTAAAATTTGCATTGTTTCTGAATTATTTTAAAAATACAAAGTTTTTAATTGTAATCCTAACATTGGTTAATTTATTACACAATATTATTCAATAGATTTTTAAAAAAACATTAACATTGTTTACAAACATCATTTAATAAGACCTGGGCATATCTATACATGAAAAATAAAATCTTGGTAAATTAAACATTTTAATCATACCTGCGTCACCTTTGTTAAAATATATAATATATAGTGTATTTAAAGTTACATTTTTTAATAATATTAATAATGCTTTAGTTTTTAATTAGTAAATAAAATCTCTGGTCTTAAACAGTTTTAAAAAATTAGAAAAAACATTATTACATTAACAAATTAAAATAATATTACAAATGTGCATCACAAGTATCAATTAAAGTGTTTGTAAAATTATATTAGATAACTAATACAAATATATAATTTAAACATTTTAAACAATATGTATGCTAAAATTCTTAACAATGTTTAAAATGCAAAGACTTATACAAATTAATTTTGCCGTAGTGGTTGTTATTTTAATAAGTTAATCTTACCTTTATCACCTTTATTCAAAAACATTATTCATTATATTTAAAGTTACATTTATAAATTGTTTTAACAAATTTTTAGTTTTTAGTTTGTTAAAAAGAATTCTTTTTTTGTAATGTTAATACAAGTAAACTACAATGTAAATAAATATTGTAGATGTACAACCAAAAAAGTACTAATAACAAATTTTCTAACATAATACAACAATTAACTGAAACTTAAGTCAAAAACATACAACCCACTAATAAAAAATATTATTAACTATAATACATAATTTTGTTAATAAAATGTTACAATTTTTACAATGTAAACAATTTAGAAAACATTTACTTTTAGTCATATTTTTGCCAGTTATTTCCAATCTTAGTCTATGAAGGTACCAACTAAATCTTTAAAACTTAATTTTGTATAAAATAAACCATATTGTTTATAAGTAATACGTTTATTCACACTTGTTAACTTACCTTTTAAAAACACCAAACATGAAATTAATAACACTTAAATTCGGGATGTTGGAAATCAAATGTACAAAGTCTATTTTTTGGTTAACAAAGTTTTTACGGTATAAATAGTTTAAACACATAGTAAGTTACAAGTTATTTTAAAAAACATATTACCAAGTTATAAATGTACAATAAACCATTATTTTAAACATTTAAAAAATTTTAGACACTTTTTAGCGTTTTATCTATAAAGATAACACATTTAACCTACTTATTTAAAATAATTGTGACGTTTAAAAATATACACACTGCGCTTAACTTTCGAATGTTAAGTGTAAAATCCGTAAATAACAGCACAATCATTGCTTTTTATAATTATTTAAAATAAATTTAATACTCTATTAATTTAAATCTTGGTGTAAAGCTAAATAAAACATAAATTATCCCAAATGAAAATATTTTTGCTAATTTTATGCATTTTTTAAAATTTTAATATTTAATTTTTTAATTTTTTTTACTTCTTTCAATTTTATTATTTATTTATTTTTTATTTTTGTTACAACAAAATTAACACGTTTTGCTTGTTAATTTACTGACTCTATTTATGTATAATTAAGAAAATGTTTTATCCACAAAAATTTACTACGTACTAAATACATTTATTTTACGAAATCTTAAAATTTACATTTATCACTTAGATTTTAATATAAAATTTGACCTAATTTAATTTTATTGACTAATAAAAATTTACCGTAATCTTATGAAAATTGGTAGAACATACCAAACAAAATTACCCCAAAAATTTCAAACTAGCCACATTGTACTTATTTATTAAATCAGATATATTTTACTGTACCAATGTTTATTAAATAAAGGATTTTTAAAACTATTAATATTAAAATGTTAATAAGTTGTTTTTATTTAATCAAAATTCTTCGTTTATATTAAATACATATTTTTACAAAAAACAACTTTTTTTTAAATAATTTTTATTAATTAATTTAATAGATATATTAAAAATTAAAACTATTAATTTTTTTGTAAAAAATTTTTTAGATTGTTAACTAAGGTATAAAAACAACAAAAAAAATTTCTATTATATAAATATTTTAACAGTTTATTTTATATTTTATATTTAAAGTTACATTTATAAATTGTTATAATAGTATTATAGTTTTTAATTTGTAAATAAAAACTCTGATTTTTGGCAATTAAAAGAAATGTTAGAAAATAATAAATATAACCTACATTATAGCACTTACAATTTAAAATGATATTATAGCTGAGTATAACATTTATTAATTAAAAGGCTTAAAAATTAAAATAATTAATAAAAACATATGGTACTTAACAAAAATGCATTATAATTTGGTTTATTTTTTAAAAAAAAGATTAATATTTTTTTTATTTAACAACCAATATATATATATACAAAATGGTACTTGTCAGTAAACTCTTATTTTTTAATTTTTGCTGTTTTAAGTTAAAAGTTATATTTTTTTTAGCAAAGTAATTATGCTAAAATAATATGGACTATCAATACTTAAAGTCAATTATTTTTTATCTTTTTTATAGTTACAAATGCCTAAATGTCTTGGAATTTTTGGATAAATGGCATTCAAGTGGGTAATTGTAATAGTTACAATTAAACATTTTATACATATTAAACTAATAACATTAAATGATTACGCAACACAAATTTTACAATAAACGTTTTTTTTAGATAATTTTATAAATGTTTACATAACCCAGCACACGTTACTGCATACACTATATATAAAAAAATTGATCAGTTTTTAAATTTTGTATGTATAGAAAATTTAACATTAATTATGGTGTAAAAAGATCAAAGAATATTTTTAATTACTTGACTTCTCATTTTCGTTTTATTAACCTATTTACCATTTTAATTTAAATTTTTGACCTTGACATAATGTTGAACATTTATCGTGTTTAAATACTGGAAGTTATTTTTTAACTGCTATAAATTACGAGTAAATCAAAAAAAGTCATAATATGGGTTTGATTGTTGAACAAATGACGGATTTATTTAATGTAAGTACAAGAACTGTATACCGTGTGTTAAATGATTATACACGTCCAAAAACAGCAGAAACAGAACCTACACTATTAACAAGTAAACGACATTATACGTTTATTATCACCAAATTTTTAAAAAAACAAAATGAAGCCTATTTAACAAATACAAAAAAAAGAATTACTCAATTTTTCGTATTCATTTATTTGTAATCGGATAAAATCGGCCAATCTGCAGTTATAAAAAACGCTAAAACAGGTTCTTTAAACTATAGAACATAAAAAAACGTGTGGAATTTGCTAAAACATATGAAAACCGTTTATTATGTTTTTAGAGATCGGTGTTTTTTACAGACGAGTGTGCTTTAAAACATGAACTATGGGCAGTGCAGTCCACGGTTATCTGTGGTCCAGATTTTTTTCAAAATAACAATTGCATTGTTAAAAAAATTGCACATTCATTATGTCTTTATAAATATTTTAGAATCAAGTACGGGCAACTACCAAAATGGAGCCAAACAAGTAGCTATCTAAACAGTTCAAAATTTCGAGCTATTTTTAATAATTTTTTCAAGTCTGAACTACGACAAAATGCTTTAGGGCATTTGTGGTTGAATAGAACGAAAAATTGAGACACACTTATCAAAAAAATAATTGTGTTGGACAATCGAATTTTACAAGATTATATCAATAATTTGGTCGATTCTTATCCAAAACGATTAAAGAAAGTTATTAAAAAGCATGGATACCCCCTGAATTATTAATTTTGGACAATTGGTGATGTCTGCTTTGTATATATATATATATATATATATATATATATATATATATATATATATATATATTATAATATAATTTATTTTTAAGCAACGTAGTAGTTTTTTTATGTTGTCGAAAATGTAAAATATTAAGTTTTTGATCTAAGCAAAAATTTAATAATGTTATTTGTAAAAGAGAAATATTTTTAGTGCTTTGAATATTGGTATTGCTAATGTGATGTTCTAGTGCATTATTCTAGTGCACTGTCAATGTGCCTAAATGCTTAAATGATGTAAGGAAAATCAATTAATTTTAATGTGTTAATTTTGACAGTTCCCATTGTAGCCCTTGTATTTTTAAATAATAAATCGGCAAAGAATATTAACATTTTTTAGTAATAACTATTTAAATTATTATTATTTATTACTATAATTACTTATATTTCTTTTAAATAAAGGGAAATCACATTTTTAAAATTTGTAATTTGTTTTTATGTGTTTATTTAAAAACAATAATTTAAATTATTAAATTAAATTAATGCTGTTTTAATCCTATTAAATAGACGCTGGTTTTAGTTGGTTTGTTTTCTGTTATTAAAATTTATATATGCAAACAACCAATGACTAATTATCTTCAACTAATAAGTATTAGATTTAATTATTAAACAACTTCCGTGTACATATTATACAATTACACAATTATAAAATTATAAAAATCTATAATACAGTTTAAAAATAAAATGCAGAAGAATAAATTTTAAAATAAAATTAATCGCTGATTAAAAATAGTTACATTAAATTACAAGCAAAATAAAGATTATTCATCATATTAAATTTGTATTTTTTTTTTGTTTTTTATTTATATAAATATACATTTTTTATAAAATAATAGACTTTTTAGTTAAATTAATTAATTACATTTTAAGTTTTTTATCTATGTATCAATACAATAAATTTTACAACTAAATTACTAATAAATAATATTTTATCTAATAAGTTTATTAACACTGTTAATGTAATTTTTAAAACATATTGTTTTTAAAGTTAAACGAATTTAATATAATTGACTAATGTTGCAATAACAATAATTAGTAACAAGTTTTTACCCAATTTACAAAATTAAACTGCAATGCAAAGTACGTAAATAGTAGTAAAATTAAAACTACATTCCTACCTGCTTGACCTATATTAAGAAACATAACAAAATATAATATAATAAGTTTTGCATAGAAATGATAAAAAAATGTTTGTACATATTAAAATTAAATTATACCTTGCAGACCTGTATTCAAAAATACAATTTTATAAATAAATATTATTTATAATGTTTTATTTTTTAATTAGTAAATAAAATTTGGTCTGCAATAGTTTTAAGTATCAACTTTTAAAGTAAACAAAAATTATTAATAATAGCTTTTGAAATAAAAATCATTTTTGTGATTTGTACAACACATAAGAAATGCAAGTATAAAATAACATATTTATTAATTTAGTATAAATTTAAATTACATATTTAGTTATTTTGACTCAACAATAAACGATTTTAATATTGTAATGTAAAACCATATAAACGGTATACGTTTGTAACATATTTCTACATTTTTTAAATAAATTTATAAAATATGTTTTACAATAAATTTAAAACACTTGTTTATAAAAATAAAGATAAATAATGATATTACAACAATGTGTAGTTTTAGAGGAAAATAACAAACGTACCGTTTTTGTAAAACTAGCAGTTTTATTTGTGTTTATAAAATTAAACACCCAGGCTTTATTGCATGTATAAGTTAATTTAAATATTGTTTTACTTTATGTATAACAAAAGGTAAGCTAATTTAAATTATTTTTTTAATACTAACTTACATTTAATTAAATAAATAATAACTACTTATTAATAAAATTAATTTTAAATAACATACAATATAATATAATTGTAGTTTATCTATTTTATTTTATGTATGATATAAATATCTAAAAATTATAAATCTTTAGTGTAAAAGTTAATTAAAACAATAATCTACTCTATACATTTTAAAATGTATAAATATTATTACTTTTAGTGTTTAATGCAGAATTAAACGTAATTATTAAAAATAATTCCTTCCAGTTTGAACTAAAAATAATTTAATTTAACCAGTATTAAGCCTAAATAAAAAAAAATAAACACAAAGTTAACATTTTACAAGAACAATATAAAACGTCAATTCGGAAAACAACGGCAAAAAAAATAATTGCGCATACTCTAATAATATGCTTAAGTAAAAACCGAAAAAAAAGCTATATTTTTAATTTGCAGACTCTTTAATACCAAAAAAATTACCAATGTTGAAAGTTGCGCACATTTTTTTTGTAGTGGTCCGTTAAAAAAAATAACAACTTAAGTAAATTAAGTGTTAGTAAAATGCAATAAAAAAGTTACGATTATTTCAAGATTTGAGATACATTAATTTTATATTTTAAACAAAACGACCGTCATAATTATAATGGTATTATTATGTTGACTAAAAATGTTGCTGGATCTATGATTTAATGGTATCCCGTAAGAAACCGTATTATTTCAGACAGATTTAACACCAGATTTGTAAATGTAACAAATGTGCAAGTATATGACTCTACTAAGACTACGATTAATTACAATTTTTTGTTGAATGATGTTTAAAATATCTATAGTATAATTTACAATAAAAAATTAATTATTAAAGCTTTAGATTTAATTTTTAAAATTATTATTAATAATTTAATATTAAATTTTATTAAAAAAATTATCAATTAATAAAGATAAAATGTATTCTATTGCAATAAATTTTTACAATTATTAAAATAATGTTAAATTATTAATTGCTATGGGTAACACTAAATATTTTATAATTTTTAACTTTATTTATATTTATAGGCTAAAGCGTAATGCTTAATTACATATAATAATTAATTAAAACAATAATTTATTGTATAATTTATTACAGGGTAACTTTTATTTATTTATACTTTTCAAATTGTTATATTTTAATTAATATTAAATCAAATTATTGACTAGAATAAACTTGGTATTTTTTATTTTGTTTTTAAACACCTTATATTTTATTGTAATATTATTTTTAATTATTTTCAAATGTAACTTATATAATTATAAACACAAGTGCTAAATAAATTTTATTTTAATAAATTATAATTTACAGCTTAGAAATTTAATCAAAATAAACTTTAATTTTTAACACATTTATAGATAACAATAAATATTACCTAAATTATTTAAAATGTATATATAATAATAGATATATTATATAACTAAATTTTATTTTTAATATTTGCTGCATAACAAATGTTTTTAAAATTATAAATAAAAAATATGATTATTATTATTATTGTTACAAAACCCTTTTGTCTTTAAAAGTAAGCATAAATTATTAAGACAATAATTACAGTAATAAACAACAACAACAAAGTTTTGTAATTTTATAAAAACGTAAGACAACAAAATCTTTTTATGTATTTAAAAATTTTGTTAAACGTTTTGTTTGATATATATATATATATAATTTAAAATATTATTTTATTACTAATTTTAATTTATGTATTACAGTAACGTTTAAAAATTATGTACAAAACTTTATTTAAACTTAATATAATTGACAAATGTTACAATTACACATACATATTAACAAGTATTTACCCAATTACACAAGGTTTGGATATCGTACAAAAATTCCTATATGTTTATTTTACTCCGTCTAGTTTTAATTAAAAATAATTTAATTTAGCCAGTCCCAAGCCTAGATAAAGAAGGAATGTTTAAACTCAAAGTTAGCAACCTGGTTTTTACAAAATTTATACTGCTACAAAAACAATTAAAAAGACGCCATTCTGGCAAACAAAGGCAAAGCAATAATAGCACGTATTTAAATGACAAAATTACACAGCTGACATGGTTAAATAAAAGCTGAAAAAAAATTCAATTTTTAATTTGCAAAATATTTAATGTCAACAAGACTTTGTTGTTGTTGTTGTTTTTCTGTAATTGTTGTTTTATTGCCCCATGCTTATTTTTAGAGCAAAAGGGTTTTGTATAATATATAATAATATGTTGGTAAATTTAACAATTTAATTTACCTGGTGAACCTTTATTAAAAACACAATGTTTTATATTTAATTTTAATTTTATAAATTGTTTTAATAATGCATTTGTTTTTAATTTGTAATAAACAAAAGTTTTTTAATAATATTAGTTTATTTAAATTACAAAGTTGTAAAAACGAACTATACAATTAATAGAAACATGACATCAAAATACGTAATAGAAACATTTCTAAAAATTTAATTTATTTATGTATTTTATACAACACAACAAAATGTAATAATAAAATTACATATCTACATATTAACTATAAAGTGCATAATACTTAATTAGCTATTTATTTGTTTTTAAAATAGTGTAATGCTATTATTTACTAATGCTAGCACTAAAAGTATTAACATTTTAAATTTTATTAATTTTTGTTAAATTAAAAAGGTTGCTTAATTTTATACTTTAATAAATTAAAACAATGTTTTACTGTATATGTAACAATCGAACTCTATATTACGCTTAACTTCTAAATTACGTTGTTTTATAAAATAGAACTCATAATCTATATTATAATTAACTTGTTATTATTACAATTGACTTTCAGACAAAGTAAACTCTAATATTATTTTAATTTTTTATTTACTTTAATTTATAATACAAGTAGCTAAAACAATTTTAATGTAGAAAAATAAAATTCTTAATAAAATATTAACAGCTACAGCAATTAATTAGAAATCTGCAGTTTTTATTGTTATTTGCAATTAATTTTATAATATATTTTAGAAAATGTTATATTTAAAATAAGTCCTGTTACAACATAGTTTAACGACGTTTAAAATATTGTTAAAATATTAATTGCTAAACGTAGTGTTATAAATTTTATAATATTTAGTTTATTTATATTTATAGTTTTAAACGTCATAGTTAATTGTACGCAACAGTTAACAGAAGTAATGTCTTACTGTATAAGTTGTAAAAAGGTAACTTCTAATTTATTATACTTTTAAAAATGTTTTATATTAATTAAACATAAATCAAAATTGTTAACTGCACTAAAATTAGTATTTTACATAGTGTCTAAAAAAATTTGAATATTATCATAATATAAAACCTAAATATAAATAATAACACATATTAACAAAAATATTAAAGTTGTATAAATAATTATGTTTGGTTGTTTATATACATATATATATATATATATATATATATATATATATATATATATATATATATATATATATATGCATATACATGTGCATTGGGAATGACAAAAAAATTCCATATACACGTTAAGTGCCGAATAAATGTGTATTTAAATTAATGTCTGCCGTATTTAGGAAAGGTTACTATCCAATCTCAAGAAAGTTTAAAGTGATCTTTACATAAACCTATTTAAATCATAAATATATATATTTTTTTCTAACCGATTACCGTTGTCTGTAATCTGTCTATTTTAATTTATGACCCGTTATCTAGGGTATTGTTTTATTAGTCATGTTCACACATGAGTCATTTACATTTTATGTATACTGTTATATTTGCACATTATTAACTATATTACATTTCCTAAGTAATATTATGCTTCTTTACGTATATTATATTAAACATAACTTTTAAATATACGTTAATTCTAATTTTGTCTTTTTAGCCTATGTAATTTAATTTAATTTAATTTATTTATTTATTTATTTATTTATTTATGGATTTGCTCTTTAGTTAAACACCGTTTCTTATATTTACCACTTCTAATACCAATATTCGCTTTGTGACGTAGGTTCTTTTATTAAGTAAAATTTTAATTTTTATATTTAAATTACATTTACAACCTATTTAATTTTAAATTTATAAATAACATTTGTTTTTTAATATTATTTAAGATAAAATTATAAGTTTTAACAATTTTTGTAAACAAATAAAAAAGCGGTTGTATTTTATAATAATATTAGTTAAAGTGTTTTTTTTATTTTTATATTATTTTTATTTTTAAAAATTAAAACGCGTTTAAATAAACACTTAATGTATTTAATTTAATTAAATAATGTGACAAAAGTTTATGCATACATATATATATACGTAATTAACAAATTAAATTAATTAATACCAACATTTTTTTACTATTTTTTCTGCATAAGTAATATTTTAAATAAGGTATCTAGTATTAAAAAATACAAAGTTTTACAACCTAAAATGCTTATCTATATCTTATGTCTATAAAATGGTATAAAATACAAATAAAAAATATTAATATAATTTTTGTAAACGGTTTTGTAATCATTTTTTTAAATTAATTATTAAATTTTATTGATTATAAAAATAGCATATTTATTTTAGTAAACATATAAATGTTTTTTATACTTTTAAGGACACAGTAGTTTTTGTATTCTACATAAAAAAAAATTTTGTAATAATAATTTAGCAAATTACAAGATTGCACTAACAAATTAAATAAATTTTTATTTAATTACAAAAAGATATTTACAATTCAATAATCTCTATACGTAATGCATAATTAATAATAAATTTAAAATTTTAATCATACCTACTGGACCTTTATTAGTAAATATAATGTTTTATATTTATTGTAACATTTATTTTATTATTAATATTATTACAAAACCCTCTTGTTTTAAAAATAAGCCAATAAAGTAATAATCACAGCAAACAACAACATTTACAACACAAGCTCGTTATTTAACAAGTACACTAGACAACAAAATTTTTCTATGTATTTAAACATTTTGCCAAACGTTTTGTTTAATTCCTTATAAAACATTTATTTTAAATAAATTTTCTCAAATAGGCCTTACCCACGTTTCCTGTGGTCTAAGAACCTTTTTTACCATTTTAGATTTTTTGTTCCAAAACCATTGTTTCTGAAAAACGTAGAATTTGATAATAAGGTAATTTGTTAAGCGGTAATAATAATAAATTAGTTTTGTATTTATTACTAACAATAATTTGTTTGTAATATTATTTTAAATAAATGATAAGGCTGCACTAAGTTAATTTTTACATTACAAAATGTTAAAATACAATGCATTAATATTTTATTTATTTTAAAATTTTAAAGTTTATCCTACCAGGTGTACCTGAATTTAAGGATATAATGTTTTATAATTTAACATAAAATTTATAATTTTTATAATAATGCATTATATTATATTGAGTGAATTACACAGTTGCACTAAATAATAACTAAATATTATAAATGCTGCATTAAACGTATTAATAAAAACTTTTTTTAAATTAATATAATTTATGTAGTTTACATAACACATGACAAAATACAATTATAAAATTACATATTTAACAATTTACTATAATATATATAGTACATAATAAATTAATTATTTTTTAAATACTAATTATTTTTTAGTTATATGTAAAAACAATGTGTATCGTTAATTAACTAAATGATAATTAATATTTTGTGCTTAGAATTGTGTTTAAGGCATTGCGTTAAAAACCATTAATAAATTTGAATTATTATAAAATAAAATAATTTTTAATTTTTAAAAAAATAAAAATTACAAACTTATAATTTTGTTTAATTTTATAAAATTAATCCAAATGGTTATATGTAGCTGTTAATTAAAACAATGTTTACTGAATGTGAAACAGGAAACTATAATAAATTATATTTTTAACATTATTTATTATTTAATTAAATAAAAACATATTTTGTTTTAAAGTTTTTTTATTAGTAATAAAATTAATTTTAAACATTGCACAACGCAACATTATTCTAATTTGTTTTTCTATCTTACTTTCTAATGTAAATTTATAAGATAATAATTATAATATAATTATATATATATATATATTTACTATATTTTAATTAAATAACAATTAAAAACTACAACTAGATAAATGTTATATTTATTAAATTGTTTACAAACAGTGCTAGCTTTAATATAATTTAATTTATATGGTTTAAATTATAATGTTAGCAGTTACAAATATATGTTTAAATTCAGAAAAATTAAAAATACAATTCAAACTTAAAATTAACAATAATAAATTTAAAAACAAAAAAAATCGTTAATTATAAATGTTTACAAAAGATTATGATAAAAATAATATTATTTTAAAATAAATGTAAACTTATTTTATTTTTTTATTTATAAATCATATAATAAAATTCAAAATTGCATTACATATAATTAGGTTAAAAACAATAGTGAGCCCTTATTAAAAATGCTTACAATAAATTATAGATAGTAATAAACGTCACACTGATTATTAAAAATGTTTAATTAGTATTATTAGTTTTATAAATTGACATATTTTATAACAAAATTTAATTTTAACTAAATTAATTTATTTTATTTTAAAATTGTTTACGATATCTTTAGAATTGAATATTTTTTAAGTTAAAGTTTATTAATTAATAATATTTGTGACCATTATTAGAGTAAATTTTAAATTTTTTATAGTAAAACTTATGTGTTTAATATAACTGACTAATGTTAAAATTATAAATAAATAATAAGAGATAGTTACTTACTTACACAAAATCAAAATATAATATACTAATTGCTCTATACACATAATAAAGATATATTCGTACAAATAAAAGTTTAAATATTAGGTGATTGACGTGTCTTTTAAAATGTATTTTAATATATAAATTACATTTATAAACTGTTTAAATAATTTTTTAGCTTTTTATTATTAAATAACATTTGTTTTATTATATGTCTTAACTATTAAAGTAAACAAACATGATAGATTCAACATTAAAATTATTAATAAACATTTTTTTAATTAAAACAATATACTTATTTTATATAACAGATAAATGCAATTTAAAAATTATAATTTTAACAATTTATTATAAATTATAAAATATATAATTAATTATTTATTTTGACGCATAAATAAACTATTTTAGTTTGCAAATTTTGATAATTATTTTATATATAATATAACCATGTTTGTACAAAGTTATATCTGCACAGTACTTTCTCTATTTTGTTATTAATAGTTTGTTTAGTTGTTATTAGAATAATTATAATAATATAAAAATAATTAAACGGATTTTTTTATATACAAGATAAATTTTAGTTATTTTAGTAAAAAAGTTTAGAATAAACAATAGAAAACAATTTATATTATCTAAAATATTAAAACTGTTAAATTTTTATTACTTATTTTTATTTAAGTACAGATTTTAATGGTATAATTTATATTTAAACTAATAATTTGTCTGTTTGTATATTTTAATATTTTCCAAATTTTTTATTTTATGTTTTACAAGAAACGTGCAGTAAACATTTTAGCAAAGTCAAATGTAGGTTTGCACTTAGCGATTATAATTAAATTTAAACTTACGTGAACTCAAGTACGCGTCAAGCACTACACTACCAGAATTTTTTAATATTATTATTTAAATGTTTTTTTTTATTAATACTGCTACAATAATAATTAATAAATGTTTAAATAAAACTTTAGTAGACTTAATTTAAAATAATAATAATACATAAATTAATTAACTCTACTGTGTTAATTTTGATTAAACTAGATTAAACAATACATATGCATAATATAATTTTACTTTATAAAATAAAATAACTTGATTAGTTATTTTTGTAAATTAAATATTAAATAAATTGTTTACCGTCTAGTGTTAATATTATTTAAAAACAAAATTCAATATAGACAGTTTATAAAAAATTAACAAATCTTTGCATAAATAATTATACAAAAATTATACAAACAAAATATAATTGTACATATATATATATATATACAATCAGAAAAAACTTTATTAATAATTTTAATGTCGCATCTGTTATGTTTGTTTACTTTGATAATTAAAACATGTAACAAAACAAATGTTATTTAATAATAAAAAACTAAAAAATTATTTAAACAGTTTATAAATGTAATTTATATATTAAAATGTTTTTCCAAATACACGTCAACCGTATAACATTTAAACTTTTATTTGTACGAATATATGTCTATTATGTGTATAAAGCAATTATTTTATTATATTTTAATTTTGTGTAATTAGGTAACTATTTTTTGTTATTTATTTGTAATTTTGACATCAGTTAGTTATATTAAACGCATATTAATTTTACTATATTTTTTTAAATTTTCTTTTACAATGTTCACAAGTATAATACATTATAATATTATTAATTAATAATATTATTGTAAACTTTTATTTAAAATAATATTTAAATATAAAAATACCTTATAAAAATTTGTAATGCAATAATTAATTTTATTAAAATTGAATTTTGTTATAAAATATGTAAATTTATAAAACTAATAATACCAATTAAAATTTTTAATAATCTGAGTGACGTTTATTACTATCTATACTTTATTGTAAGCTTTTTTAAGAGGGATTACTATTATATATATATATATATATATATATATATATATAGATATATAGATATGTGCGTAATAAATATTATTACATAAATAAATAATTAAATATTTTAAAAATTTACTTTTGTCAAATACATTTTAACATAAAATTTTAAGTATATATTTTTTAATTTGTTTAATTATTATTAAAATAAAGGTTCTTTTAAAAAAATGTAATTCTACATTTTGAAGTATTACAAAAATTAATAAAATTTGTAATTCTGGTCTAACTATATATTTTTTTTACTTTAAATTAACTTTTGTATTAATTTAGAATTTTAACAATTATTAATTATTTTATAATATTTTTAATTAATAATTTTTATTTTCGCAATATAATCAAATATTACAAATTAATCAAATTAATACTTTTAAAGACTTTTGCAGTTTTTTTGTAATATTTGTATATATATATATATATATATATAATAGGAAAACAATATTATAAAACTAAATAAAATTTACCTTCATTTCCTAAACCCATAAATATAAAATTTATAAATGTACATTTATTTTAATGCTTTTTTTATTAAGTTACTTTTAATTATTTTTGTATTTACTTAGAAATAAAAAAACTAACTTTTTTATATTATTTTTAATTATTAACATTTATTTTACAAAACAACATTTAAAAAGTATATGTATAATAACAAGACAATGTCATTACACAAAAGAAAATGTACCTTTTTCTCCTAAACGCGTACATATAAAAAATTAAGTATACATTTATTTTTAATGCTTGCTATATTTATATATTTTTAAATAATTTTTATACATAAAAAGACTTTAAATACATGTTAAATTTATACATTAAATAAATTAATAATGTTTATATAAAACAATGTGTTTCAAATTTCTAATCTATAAATAATGATGTAATACAAAATGGTGAGTCCTAAAATGCAAAATAATCTGAATAGCTGTAATAAAATAATAGTATAATACAACATGTAATTTACCTTTTAGCCCTAAATCCGCAAATAAAAAAATGTATAAATGTTAATGTTTTTTAACAGTTTTTTAATTGGTTTATTTTTAAACAAATTATTAAATTAATGTATAAAAATTAAATTTTATTGCTTTTTAGGTGTTTTACATGTATTCATGTAATTATTAATTGTATAAATTAAAATTTTACAATGATGTTATTTAGAAATAATATTTTATATAATCTGTTTGTGAGTATTGTTAAAGAAAGTTTTAAAAATATTTCAGTATAACATATACTTGTTTATGTGTATTATTTAAATTTAAGGTGTCTGTATAACGTTTTCGGTAATTAATATTTAAACAGCATTATTATTTGTTGCCTAAGCAGTAATGTTTGCATAAAGAATTGCAATTGTTGGCATTGCTAATTAAACTGTAATTAATTAAAAACGTATTTTTGTAAATAGAATTACACTAAATGCACTTTTACTAAAGTATCTAAACTAACAGTTACTATTATTCCAAACAAAAATAATAAAAGGCGTAAACTGTAAAATAAATTTATTTTGTATATTCTCTTCAGTCACAAACATATAAAGAATCAGTATATATATATAAAATTATATGATGTAATTAACTTGACATTTATAATTATACATACATACACATATGCAACATGCATATGTTAAGTCCACGCTAAATCTAATAAAGTTACAAATTGTTTTTGCGCACACAAAATCGGTTTTAATGTGTGGATGTACCACAGATTCAAGTGTTTTTAACATATTAACAGTTTGAGTAGTTATCAACACTTTTAAGCAATTATTAAAGTTCACTTAATATTTTGTTTAAACCAAGTGATGTAATATTGACAAAGTGTACCAACGTTTATTTTAATTAGACTCTTTATCGATCCACTTGGAAATGTATTCTTTGGCCCGTTCAGATAAGCGACAAGTTGTCCAACCAATATATTTGTTACTGCAACTGCAAGTAAACTGATAAATACAGTGTGAAATAGAAAACATTGCTTTAGCTGTTTTTACGTTGGGCAAGGGTAGACCTGTTGTGGTACATAACATTCCCAATTGGGTCAACGAATATGTTCTTTTAATCGCACTTTTGAGCCTAATTTTTAGGAGGTTTATGACGTCATTTTCTTTAAACGGTAGTTTTATAAAACACAACTTGTTTTCGTTAACAACTTTTTTTTTAGTTGTAAGTGACTTTGAATAAAAATTAATAAAATCTTTAAAATATTTATTAGTAATTAGAGTTTGTTTTGTGGCTTCTAATTCTTTATTAATAGTGTCACTTGAACAAATTTATGTACACAATTAAATAATGTTTTAACTAGTGCACATTTTTGTTAAATTGGGTAAAAAATTTAAAAGTAAAGATATTGACCCGTTTAAGTAGGCTTGCAATAAAATTTACGTTGGATTGACCCGTCATTTCTTCGCGTCAGTTTTACGTCCAAAAAATTAATTGTATCATTTTTTTCAAACTTCTATTTAATTTTAATATGGGAATAAATGTTGTTAAAAATTTGCAGTAATTGATAAATATCTTGTTTATTGTGAGCAACAATAAATATGTTATTAACATACCGTTTGTATACAACCATGTTTTTAATTGCTTTTTTTATTAAATTTTCGATTTTGATAAAAAAAATGTTTGCTAATGTTGGTCCTAACGGACTTCCCATGGCTACCCCAGCCGTTTAAATATATGATTTACCGCAGAAATTAAATCTGATATTTTTAGTACAAAATAGAATCAGTTCTTGCAGATATTCAAACAGAATTTTGGTTTTGATTTTATTTGACATAATGTAGTTACTTAAATAATTTACAGTTTTTTCTAAAAGTACATTTGTAAATAGTGACTTAATGTCAATTAAGGCCATTATTTTGTTTTAAACATTTAATGTATCAACGCGATTAATAAATTCAAATGTATCTTTCAGATTATTCACATTCATATGTTTTTCAACAGGATTAACTATTTGCTTAAGCCATTTGGCTAATTTATAATATGGCGAATTAACCATTGATAAAATTAGTCTAATAGGCACATTCTTTTTGTGTTTTTGGTAATCAATAAAGTTTAGGTGTAAGGCTACCAGTTGATTATAACTGTTAAAATTCCGATTTATTAATAAAATTGTGTAACTTAAGAATTTGGAGTTTATAATTTATGAAATAAATTTATCTCCCAGTTTACGTCTTTTATTATTTTTGTTTGGAGTTACTATTATTATTATTATTATTATTATTAAAATTGTAATAATATTTATAATCAAATACATATACAAAATTTAAAATGTCGTTTTTATTAATAAACATACAACCTATAATAAAATTTATAAAATTTTAAATAATATATACTGTGCATGTAAACATTATACATGTATATTTTTTATATATTTTTATTTTATTGTAGAATTTTATAAATATATATTTAAACTAAACGTATGTAAATAAAACTAATATAAAAAATGTTTCCAGAAATAAAAATATACTTTTTAATTATAATACGTTTATAAATATATTTAGCTATAAAACTAATAATTTGCTACAAATTTAATATTTTTTTAAAACAGTAAAAAGTAAAATAAAAAATATTAAAAAATCATTTATTAGATAAATTATTGAAAAACGATTTATATGTCAAATTATGTTATATTTAATCTGTGTATTGTTGACATAAACTATTTTATTGTTAATAACTTTAATTAGAATAATATTATATATATATATATATATATATATATATATATATTAATAGGTATTTTAAAAATTAAATTAATAATTTACCTCCTAGTGATAATAATGATTTAAAACAAAACATTATTTACAGATTTTTATTTTTTTTATATTGTAGTAAATAAATAAACAGTTTTTATACAACAATAGATAATTGTAAATGGGGTTGATTTTAACAATTACGTAAATTATATATATATATATATATATATATATATATACATCGCACGTGATTACAATAAACTTAAATAGTGAAAGCTTTTTTTTAATTGCTAAAAATTAAAAAAATATAAAAATATAATAATTTTGGCTTAAGTATTTAAACTAACTGTAGATTTAATTTTTTTAAATATAAAATCTGTATACATTGTTTTTTAAAAATAAACACGTTTAAAACAGCAGAAATTGGACCTGCACTATTCAAAAATAAATAAGTAATTTGTTTTTAACTGTTGAATTAAAAAGAAGTAAGATAAAACAATACAATAGTATGCAAAAAACAAAATTATTAAATATTTTATAGTTGTTTGTTTATAAACGGATAAAATCTGCTAATCTCCAATATTACAAATACAACAAAACGTATTTTAACTGTACAACATAGAAAAATGTTTACAATGTGCATAAATGTATAAAACCTTATCCGTATAATTTTGGAGATTAATAATAAAAATAATTAGCTACTAAAATGTAGCAAAACAAGTAATTATTAAAACAGCTCAAAATTTGTAACTATTTTTAATTTTTTCAAAGTTTAAACTACAACAAAATAATTTTAAACATTTAGGAATTGTTAAAAATAATGCTTTAGTGCATACGTCAAAAAAGGTAACCTGGTTTTATCACAATTTTAAAATTGCCATTTTTTGTTTTGTTTTGACAACATGTTATTTACATAACACAATGTTTTAATTGCCTCCATATAGCTGGACCTTAATGTCAATAAAAACGTTTTAATTATTTTGCAGAAAATGTAAACTAAATAAAAATTTAATAAATGTTTAAAGATAAAATTGATTATGTGTTAAAAAATTAAGTTTTACAAGCTTATATTAATAATTTACTTAATTTCTGTCTAGAGCATTTATAAAAAATTATAAAAACCAGGAGTTTAAATTACAAAGTTTATTAAGTTGTTAATGTTTATTTTATGTGTATCTACATACTATATAAAATAATTTATTTCTAAGTAATTAATATAATAGTATACGTGTTTTCTGAAAATGTGTAAATTCTAAGTTTTTTGTTTAAACGAAAATATGCTTATCCTATTTGTAAAAAAATATTGTTGTTGTTTTAATTACTATTATTTCTAGAATAATGTTAGTTTAGTAAAATGTAAATGTAATGTAAGACAATGTTAATTAATTTTAATGTGTTGATTTTTACAGGACTATATATATATATATATAATAAATCACATTTTTAACATAAATAAAAAATTAAAACATTATAAAAAATTTTGTTTGTTAAATACTTTTAAACATAAAAATATTAAATATATAAATTTTAAACACTTTACAATGTTACATATATCTTACCAAACGTAATTGATGTTTGCAAAACGTATAAGACAAGGATACCTACAATTATAAAAATATAAACTTACTTAAAAATATTGACATTTTGTTTATTTTTAAAAGAAAACCTATTAAACTTTTTTAGTGCGTTTTTATAGTTTTTAATTTATATTTAATTTATTCAACAAATCACATTCACTTACAAATTAAATAAGTAAACTAGAAAACATTTTTTAAGACATATTAAATAAGCATTTTGACAAATGCCTATGTTTTATACGTTTAAAATTAATTAAATTTTGCATTTCAAAGTTTTACAGAATACAAAATGTTTAAAAAATTTATAAAATTTGTAATTTTGGACAAATGATTAATTATTTTGATTTTAAAAACAAATTATACGTGTGTCAAATTGCTTTTTAAGTTTTTATATGTTACACGTTTTAATCGCACATTCACAATTTTTTAACAAATGTTTCACAAATTAGATTATTGTAGTTTTTATGTAAACATTTAAAAAAATTGTGTTAAAAACAAAAACATTTAATTGTAGGCAGAAAAAAATAACTTAAGTAAAAGCCACAAATTTATTTTTTTAATTTTAAAATTTTTTTGTTATGTTTAGACACAAAAAAAGTGATTAATTTAAAATTAATTAATTTTATGGATGTTTTAAAAAAATAGAAAACAATTAATAACATTATATTACGTTTGATAAAAGCAAATGCATTAACCGTATATGTCAAAAATTAAGTTAAATTTAGTTAAAAATTTTGTTTGAATAACTGCGATACCCTTGTGTAACGTCCTGATCAAACGTTGCTTGTTTCTTTTGCTCTTCCTCATTGTTATTTGTGTTATTGTTTATTTTAGTGTTATTAGTTTATTGTGGTAATAATACAATGCGTGTTGCTTAATTGCTTATATTTGTACAGTTTTATAAATTATGTTTAAACTTCTAGATTAATTTTTTATTGTTTTTTGTGTTTATTGTGTAACTTGTGTTGCTTAATTACGCTTTGTTTGTTATGTGCTTAAACTCTTTGTAATGTTGTTATTTAATTACAAAAATGTTTAGATATTTGCATTTATTAATTTGTGGCAAAAAAAAAATAGTAAAAACAGGTATGCTTTGTTCTAAGTACTGCACCAGGTTTTATAAAAATTGCACCGGTTTTTTCTAGACACCATTATAATAAGTTAAAATTATTGTTGCTGATTTTTCTTATATAAGTTATTTTTGGTTCAAAAACTTAAAGCGTTTTGTCTAACCGGTTGATTGTAAAATATATATTTTTCCCGATATAATCAATAAACATTAAAAAGTAACTCTTATTTAAAAATGTCAGTTCAGATTGTACTGCAATTTTATATCTTTTTTTGCTGCTTGTTTAAAAAAACAGAAGGAAAAAGTTGGTCTACTTAAAGCTTTGGTCTCTAGTTTATTTTTAATAATTAACAACTTAATATAATAGTAAAAGGATTTTTTAAATTTTTTATTTAATTTAAAAAGTTACTTACAAAAATTATTAGTACTTGTTGCGCAGTGTCTATTAAATTAAAAATATCCGCTGTGATGTATAAGCGTTCCCTTCTATTGACGTTAGTTGCCGCATCACAAATGTAGTAAATGACATTCTGAGCTCCTAGACCACTATATAAAAAAAATTTTTAGGAATCCAGTTGCACAAAAACCACTATACGGTTGATAAAATAGGTAAGTTATACATTGTAGCACAAAATAATTGTTCTAAGCCATTGGCTATCTCTGTAAGTAAACTTATAGCTATCAATATAAAAAACATTTTTACAACCTGGAGTTACGTTCTATACTATTATCGTTTTTATTATCTTTTTTAATTTTGTCTTTTTAAATACTTTTTATACTAATGCACTAAATTTTTAAGTAAACTCGCTAAATTAACTAGTTTAGTTAAAACCTCTAAGCCTAACATTAATAGCATTACTAAAACCTAGCTTTTGGATAACATAAATAATAATAAATTGCTAACCCAAGGCTACAATGTCATCCGTCTGGACTCTCGGATTCCCAGATGTAATAAATATTTTATTTACATTATGTAGTGCATTAAGTACTATTTCCTTTCATTTATGTTTTTTTGGGTTATAAATATAATCTTTTCTCGGTTTTTATTAGTCTCTCTTTAAGAGATCGAGTCCTCTTCTCAATCCTATATTGTCTCCCTCATTTCTAGAAACATTTAACAATTTATTATTTTAGAAACTTTACTTTGTTTTTTTTTGTATTTTAATAAGGAACTTTAATGCATCCTTTACTAATTAAGAATCACTCAGTTGCTTTTCTAAATCACTAAACACCACATTTTAATTTTTAAACATGCATTTACCCAACAAGTTTTTTTCCCAACTAGATTTACGGTTGGTAGTTTTTTATGCTTTGTTAATAAATGACATTAACTAGTTAATTTTAAAAAAAAAACTAATTACGTTTTCTTTTTGTCCCAAATCCGTTTTTTTTATCTGTTTTAGTATTTAAACATTGGTTTGTGCCAATGCCTAACTTTCGTAATGCCAATTTTAGTGGTCTCAGGAACTACTTCAAAAATGTTAATTGGAATATTTTAAATAATAATATAAATAGTTTATATAATTATTTTTTTAATTTTTTTTAATTAGGCATAAGGTGCTTTATTTCAAAATGTAACACTATATTATTTAAATTATTAAGTTACGCAATATTACATTTTATAAGTAGAAATTATCTGGCCTCTCTTGTTTTTTCTATATCTACCTAAATTTCTGCAGCAAATGTAAAGTTTATTTTAAACGACTTAAAAGCCACAAATTTTATTTATTTTTAAGCAACGTTAGGTCAAATAATTGTTTTTTATTTTTGTACATTAAAGATAATTGGGGTTATAATAACTCCCTTCCTAAGCTTAAGAATAATCGTGATTCAATTTAATTGTTACCAGATGCCTGTAATACTTTTAGTGACTACTTTAAATATATTTGTAATACAGATTTTTAAATGTTTTTTACTAAATATTTTACTAAACTTAGATTTTCCTAACATTACGTCATTTTAGTTTTTTACTATTTTTCACTACTTGTGCTGATAAACTTTATCCAAGTGTTTTTAAAAAATGTGCCTCAGTTCTTGCTTTTTATTAAACCTATATTGCTAATTCTTTTGTTTATTTAGAAACGTTACCCGCAATTTAAAAACACATTTTTATTTGGCTTATTTATAAATTAATTTTTAATTTTAAAACATACAAAATTAGGTTTATCAGTACTTAATAAAGATCATGTAAAATCTTTAAAAAGCTTATTAAATTGTACTTAGTTTTACTATTAAAAATAACTTTATAAACTCCGTTTGACGTAAGATTATGCTAACAAACTTTTTTTAGTTTTTTAGCGTTTACTAAAAACATTATTTTATGCTAAAATTTTTACTTTTAATCAATGTAAATTATTTTGACTTTTACGTTTTCGACAAAGTGTAGCATTCTGCATTAATAAGTAAACTAAAATTAATAGGGATAAATTCTACATTTCTAGAATAAATATGTGACTTTTTAATAACCATTAATTTAATGTTTAATTAAGTAACACGGCCTTTAACTTTGCTTAAGTTACCTCAAGAGTCCCCAGGGATCAGTTCTAGGCTTCCTATCTTTTATTATTTATATTAAAAACGTTTTATTAATTGTTTAATGTAATATCTTGTTTTATGATGATGATGTGAAACTATGGGACTTTAACATTTACAAATCCGCACTATTGAACATTAATAACATCAATGTTAAAAATCTTAGCCTACATAATGCTACTGTACTTTTTACTGACCGTATTAACACTTATATTAACAATAATATTTCTTTATTAAACCTTAAAAAGCTTAGAAAAGAAAAAGAGGTAGCATATAAATCTAGTCAATATACTAAATTAAAGAACTTAAACAAACAAATTAGACTGGAAGAAAATAAACTTAATAACTATGCTAATAATTATTTTTAATAAAACCGTGATTCACAATCTATTTAAAAAAATATTAACAAAATTTTTAACAAATTAAAAGCAAATCAATGTAAAATGGTTGGTAAAGAATTAAATGATTACTTTACTTCAAACAACTCAAATATATCAGAATTTAATCAATTAACTAAAAATTATTCAACACCTATCATCAACTTTAATATTCAAAAATTAATTAACAGTTGTAAAACAAGCACATCACTTAGACCTGATGGAATAAATTGCAATTTATTAAAGCTCTGCATGCCAGCAATTGCTCCATCCTTATCTACAATAAAAACAAGTTTATTATAAATTGTGAAGTAGCTGATACTTGGCGTATCTCACAAATCACACCTATTCCAAAAATTTCTGTTCTATCAACAAATCCAAAACATTATCGCCCAATTGCTTGCACATCAATGTTTTTAAAATTAACTAAAAAAATAATTCTTAACGACCTCAAGCCTATATTAAACATTAGTTATGATCATTATCAATTTGCATATAAAAATAATTATTTTATTGTAGACTGTGTAACCAGCCTTGTTTACTACATTACTGAATTGTTTAACAAAGAAAAATGTTTAATATATTGCATGTTTCTAGATTACAAATCGGTTTTCAATAGCATATTATGAAAACAATTACTTAAATGTATTGAGTTACTTAAAAAGCCCAACCACATTTTAAACTGGTTACAAAATTGTTTCTCAAAAAAAACAGTTTACACAAATTGGTCGTAATAAATTAGAGTTAACAAAAAATAATAATGGAGTTCCAGAAGGTGCAGTACTATCTCCGTTTTTATTTTTACTGTACGTAGATCTATTGCTAGTGCCAAAGTCATTACTTTTGTTTAAATTTGCAGATAATATGGTATTGTGCACAAAGATTTCTTCAAACAATGATTTAAACAAATTTGAAAATTCTATTAATACAATTGAAAAATGGTCTACTAACTTTGATCTCAATTTCAATCCATCAAAATGCAAGTTTATTAAATTTACAACGAGGCGTCCAAGAGAAACAATGGAATTAAACAAAACATTCAAGTTAAATAAAACAAATATATGCACCTGTAACAAAATTAAATATCTTGGTGTAAACATAAATAGGATACTTACCTGGTGTGATTATGTAAAGTATATATTTTTAAAAACCAAATCTTGATGCTACTATATAAAAAGATTAAGAAAACTAAATGTTAACAATTATATTACTAAAATGTTTATTACATCATGCTTTTATCCTTTGATATTATATTGCTCACCCATAATTTTTCCTGGTTTATTAAAACAGGATTATGTTATTTTAAAAAAATGCATATCATTGGTATCAAAATCTGCAGGAATTAAATATTTGATAGAATAATATTGTTGATAAACATTTTAAATTCTGTATACAATTAGCATCAAGGATTAAAAATAATAACAATCAGCTGCTTTATGCAGTTTTTAATAATTCTAAAACTTTTGGAAAAATATAAAGAACCTACCTGCACATGAAAGTCAAAACTATTTAATACAAAAATTTATGTCTGCCCTACTTATCCACAGTATTAGACAATTCAGAATTTAACAAAAATAAACTACTAAAAAACCTATTAAAGTAGAAATTGTTTTACCTACGCATTCATTTAAACTAATTTGGACATCTCACAGTACAAGTGTACCTTATAATGACTCATTTTATGTACAGCAATTTTGAATATATATTTTTAAATCACATGCATACTATATAGACCATATTTATATTTATTAACATATAGCATTTAATTTCATTTTAATCCCATTATTTGTACTACTACTTTTTTATATTAATTGTAAAAATGTATTTTATGCTGAATGTATCTCTAGTGAGATATTAAAGCTTAACAATAATAATAATAATAATATAATGCACTATTACTGAATATATCCAAATGTAACTATTTTATTTTAGAGAGCATTCAGTACCCCTAGTTTCCAAATTATTACAATGGTATATTTGGCAAAAGCTTTTAGGTGTAATATTCAGTCTTGTCCTTAATTTTTTGTCCCATTATAACAAAGCAGTTTTAACCTGCTATTGTCTGACTATGTTTTTATGTGTAAAATAACAAACATTTCTGTTAACTGCATTTGGCATCGTTATTAATTGTATATTAGGCCGCATCTTAAATATTGTATTAAACTAACGTTTTTTATCCTGCAAGCAGATATAATCAAACTTTATAAAATAAAAAAAGGCTTACTAGATTGCTACGTGCTCTTAAAATTGTCTTTTAATTTAAGCGTATAAAATTTTTTTGATTTTTTCCATTTTAAAATAGGAGACTCCGGGGAAATTTTATTTTATTTAGTATTTTTATTTTATGTCTATTACCTTGAAGTTTTATGAAAAACATCTTCCAGCAGTAGGCATCATAGCAAAACAAAAATAGGCCTGCATTTTAATGCTAATATTGGGATACAAAATTATGCCTATCAAAGTTTAAATTAAGCGTTGTACCGCTAGACTACTCCAATTAATTTAAGTAATTGTTTTTTCTCTTCATAAATCCGCGTAGAAAACACCCGTTTAAGAATTTTAAACCTAAAGTTTAATTTTAACCAAGTTTCGATTATTTTACCTACAGCATTATTTTTTTCTGAAACAGTGTGCCCCCACATGTTGTTGTAGCCACATTTTTCCAGATTTTTATTTAAATTTTATCTTTATTGTTTTACTCATTATTTTTATCTTTGATATTTAATATGTAAAACCAAGGATTAAAACAAATTTAATTTTATTTAACATGTGTATAAACCTGAAACTTAAAACTAAAATTTGTTTCTAAATAATAGATAATATATTTTTGTTATTTTGCAAAACAATTGTAAACAATTTTATTTAAAAGTTAATTTTAGACACGAAATTTAAAGTAAAATGTTAAAAGATAAAGTTTTAAAAAAAACGTTAAATAGAAATACTTACAATAGATTATAAATAACAATACACTTTACGTAAAATATAAAAAACATTTATTTTATATTAAATATTTAATAAATATTTATTTTTTATAACATTATATATATATATATACTTAAACTAATTTATTACGTTTTAAGTTTTTTCTATGTACTAATGTTTTTAATTATTTTTTAAAGTAGAATTTCACAATTATATTATTAATAAATAGTTACCCAATAACAAAAATTTTAAATATAATAAAATAAATTTTACATGTGCATAAAAAACAAATATCCGTACACATAAATATGTAATTACATTATTAAACTTTTTTTTGAAAATATGGTTTTACATATACATGACATTTACCAACTGTTTAAATAATATATAAGCGTAGCAAAACATACTAACAATGTTTAAAATATACGGTGTTATACAAATTGTATTATGCAAAAAACTAAAATACAATGCAATAATATTTTTATATATATGGTACACAAAATGACAATAATTTTAAAAATTAAATCTTAGCCAGTAAGCCTTTATTAGAAAATACGATTTTTATATTTTGTGTTATGTTTATAAATTGCAATAATTTTAAAAATAAAAATAGTGTACATTTATTATTTGCTAAAATTAGCAAAGAAACTTATATTAAACTCCGTTTCACAAAAGCAATATAAATTAATATATTTTTTAAATTACTTTATTATTAATTAAATAGTAAGCATAATTGTTTCTAATGTTAACTTTTTTTATAAAATCATTTATCGAAATGTACACGATGTTATTGTTGTTTATTTATTTACATTAAAATTTAATTAAATTTTTTTTGTACACAATAATAAACTTTACAAAATAAAATTAACTGCTACTACATTGAAATATATTCCCCAAGTGTACTCTAATTTTAAACAAATAAAAAAATTACAGAAAATAAAAACATTATCTACAATAATGCAACAACCAATTAAAATAATATTGTAAATACGGCATCAACATTATTAATATTTATTTTTATTTAAATAATGTGGTTTATAGTATAACTTAACAATTAATATTAAATTGTAGCATTTCTTACTTTTTGTAAAAATATCTAACACTTATTAATAAACACCTTAAAATTAAAGAACTTAAACAAGCAAATTAGACTGGAAATAAACAAACTTAATAACTATGCTAATGATTATTTTCAATCAAACCGTGATTCACAATCTATTTAGAAAAATATTAACAAAATTTTTAGCAAATCAAAAGCAAATCAATGTAAGATGGATTGTGAAGTAGCTGATACTTGGCGTATCTCACGAATCACACCTATTCCAAAAGTTTCTGTTCTATCAACAAATCCAGAACATTATCGCCCAATTGCTTGCACCTCAGTGTTTTTAAAATTAACTGAGAAAATAATATTTAACGACCTCAAGCCTATATTAAACATTAGTAATAATCATTATCAATTTGCATATAAAAATAATTATTCGACTGTAGACTGTGTAGCCAGCCTTGTTCATTACATTACTGAATTGCTTGACAAAGGAAAATGTTCAATATACTGCATGTTTCTAGATTACAAATCTGCTTTCAATAGCATATCAAGAGAAAAATTACTTAAACGTCTTGAGCTACTTGAAACGCCCAACCACATTTTAAACTGGCTACAAAATTATTTCTCAAAAAGAAAACAATATACACAAATTGGTCGTAATAAATCAGAGTTAACAGAAAATAATAATGGAGTTCCACAAGGTGCAGTACTATCTCCGTTTTTATTTTTACTGTACGTAGATCCATTGATAGTGCCGAAGCCATCACTTTTGTTTAAATTTGCAGATGATATGGTATTGTGCACAAAGGTTTCATCAAACAATGATCTAAACAATTTTGAAAATTCTATTAATAAAATTAAAAAATGGTCTACTAACTTTGATCTCAATTTCAATCCATCAAAATGCAAGTTTATTAAATTTACAACGAGGCGTCCAAGAGAAACAATGGAATTAAACAAAACATTCAAGTTAAATCAAACAAATATATGCACTTGTAACAAAATTAAATATCTTGGTGTAAACATAAATAGGATACTTACCTGGTGTGATCATGTAGAGCATATATTTTTAAAAACCAAATCATTATGCTACTATATAAGAAAATTAAGAAAACTAAATGTTAACAATTATATTACTAAAATGTTTATTACATCATGCTTTTATCCTTTAATATTATATTGCTCACCCATAATTTTTCCTGGTTTATTAAAACAGGATTACATTATTTTAAAAAGATGCATATTATTGGTATCAAAATCTTCAGAAATCAAATATTCTATCTTATTGAATAATATTGTTGATAAACATTTTAAATCATGTATACAATTAGCATCAAGGATTGAAAATAATAACAATCACCCGCTACATGCAGCTTTTAACAATTCTAAAGCTTCTGGAAAAACAAGAAGAACTTACCTGCACATAAAAGCCAAAACTAATCAATACAAAAATTCATGTCTGTCCTACTTATCCAGAGTATTAACCAATCCAGAATCAAACAAAATTGAACTACTAAGAAACCTATCAAAGTAGGAATTGTTCCACCTACGCATTTATTTAAACTAATTTGGACATTTTACAGTACAAGTTGTGCCTTATAATGACTCATTCCATGTACAGCAATTTTGAATATTTTTTTTTAAAATCACATGCATACTATATAGACTATATATATATTCATTAACATATGACATTCTATTTCATTTTGATCCCATTATTTATACTACTACTTTTTTTTATATATTAATGGTAAAAATGTATTTTATGCTGAATGTATCTCTAGTGAGATATTAAAGCTTAATAATAATAATAATAATAATAATAATAATATATATATATACATTTACTATAGTTTGCAAAAAAATTCTTACCATGTTACACAATAACATTTTTTAAGCAATAAAAACAATACCACTATTATAAAAACTTAAAAATAAACACAGATAATTGGTTTAAATAATTTTTTTTATTAAAATACATGCATATGTACAAAATAAAATAACAAACTTAATAATGACAGTAATTTAACTAATGTTTACGCTTTACTTTAACTTTTGTTAGCCCCTTTAGGTAGAAATCTGTAAACGTATTAATATAATCCTGTAAAATACAAAATTTACAACATTATTAATTTTTTTCTTTAATAATACATTAGTTTTTATGCGTTTTATTTTACGTTTTAAAATAATAACGTTTTTAATTATAATTGGGTCTGGATTGTATAGAGAAAATTAAATAACAGTAAGCATTGTGCTTTTCAAAGTTTTTATTGTTAAAATAAGTAAAACATATAGCAAATTGTAAGTTATATAAAAATAGGCATTACTATTTTTAAAGTAAGCACAGGAACATTACCTTGAATAATTCTTGAGTATTCTGTATCATTTCTAGAAAACTCGCTATAAAACAATTGTTTAAATACGTGTACAAATTCAGCGCTGTTTAAATTACCATTTCTACACATCCATTTTAAAGACTGATTGTATTTAATTGCAAAATATACTTTTACACATAAAGTATGTGCAATGTTTTTTGCAGTACAAGTGTGGTTGAGTAAAAAAATTAAACTATGAATAATCTTTAAAATTTTAGTTTATTGTTTATAGAATATTGCACACTTATCTGTAACGTATATTAAACATATTTTAAAAATAAAATTTTTAAATTTTATTTTTCTTCTTACAATTAAATATAAAAAGTCTTTTTAGTATTAATTTTCTTTTTGTTTTGCATTTATTGTTCGGTTATTTTAAGCTGCATAATAATAAACTAATCACCTTGTTTGCTTGTTAAAGGTTTTCTTTCAACTGTGGATAATCCAAAACTTGTTCTAATGTTTAAAACGTTGTATACACTTGAATTATCTACTTTTATGCATTTGGTAATTATTTTAACTTTTGTGCCCCTTTTATAAATATTTTGAACTAATTAATAATTATAGTAAGACAAATAACGACACTGAGCTGCTTTAACCATAAGCATTTAGTGTGCGGAAATAAGAAAATTATTTTTTAAATTAAAAATTTTGAAAAAAAAATAAACTTTCGCTTAAATTATTAAATTTTTTTTTATTTTGGAAAAAAAACATTACCTTTTAGCTTGAGCATTTCTACAGTTATCTCATTAAGTAATCCTGCTTTATTGTTTTTAACTTTTAAAAATGGAAATTTGATCAGTAGAAAATTGCTAATTTTAAATCACTTTTTTATTTTTATTGTTATTAAAATATATAAAGAAATCTAACATAAAGTAAATAAGTAAGTTTTTAAATGTTTTACCTATCTACATGATTGTTTTTCATTTATTAGAAAAAAAATAACCATTTTTTTATTAGAATATTAATGTTTTTTCTAACCCTTAACAGTTGTTTCACAATTTTATACAGAGCATTAAAAACATTTTACTGCTGTTTTATTTATTTATTTATTTATTTGTTTTCTAACAAAATATTGCTATAAAATTACATATTAAATAATGAATTATCAATTCTAAATTTTTTACTACTTTATTTATCTTTATGCAAATATTACAATTCATTTTTTAACTTATTAACTAATTTAAACAATTTGATTAATATGTAAGCAAAATATTTTAATAATGTTTAAATGTTTTATGTTTTTTTTTTATTTTTATGTTTATTACTTTAAATAATTTACGACAAGCATCTTTCAGCAGTGGACACTTTAGCGAATCCGAACGTGCGCTTGCATTTCAGTGTCAGTGATAAAATTTAAACTCAGGCCCATTAAGGTTCAAATTTGAGCGTTGTACCGCTAAACCAAAGTTACAATACAATGCAATAATTTGAATAAATTTATGATAGACTTTTATTATAATATACAATGTTTTACATTTAATGTCTTATTTATAAATTGTTTTAATAATGTATTAGTTTCTAATTTGTATATACAGTAAGCAACGTATTTGATTTTAGTTATTTTTTTTAATATTTTTGTTTGTAAAATAAATTAATGCATATTTTTAAAATAAAAAATGTTTTTTACACATTATTTAGATTTTATTAATGCCCTAATTTTTTTAATAAATATACAACCTTGATACATACGCTGGTAATATGATGCCTAAACTTTAACTCTTTTTAGTTAAAATTTATTAAATATTAACTTATGTAAAATACAATGTTTTATAATTAATGTTTTGTTTATAAATTGTTTTAATATTGTATTAGTTTTTAATTTGTATATAACCACATTTTTCTTGTAATATTATTTTAAATAAATTACAAGAATACACTAAGAAGATAAATATATATTATTACTGAGGCATCAAAAATATTATTAAAAGTTACTATAAAATATAAATAATTTACGTAGTTTATTTTACACATAACATAATGGAATAATAAAATTACATATTGAACAATTCATTAAAAATATATAATATATAATTAACTATTTATTTGTTTAAATTTTAATTATTTTCGTATTTATACTTAAGTGGGTACTAATGGTAACACTTTTTGTAAAAGGAATCAAGTTGTTCCTTTTCCAATAACTTTTAAATTATTTCATAATAGTAAAAAAAAATATTTTTTAAATATACTACTAAAATTTAAAACATTCTATTTTATTTATTTTTATAACAGTAACCAAACTGTTTTATTGAATGCAATAGTTAAATAAAACAATGTTCTACTCTTTTTATTTAAAAATAAAACATATATTGAATAGTTTTTAATTTGTTAAACATTTTAATTAAATAAAAAGTTATTTTTGCTTAAGTTAATTACATCATGTAATTATATATATATATATATATATATATATATATATATATACTGATTCTTTATATGTTTGTGACTAAAGAGAATATGCAAAATGAATTCATCTCACAGTTTACGTCTTTTATTATTTTTTTTTGGAATTATAAAGAAAATTCAATGTTTTAAATTGTTTAATTGTGTACGTTTTGTATGCATCGTGCTTAAATAGTTTTTATCTAATTATTATTTTGCATTTGCATTGTACTATTTGCTTTTTTTAGTGTTAATAATGGGATTTAAACCCATGCTCACTAAGGTCCAAATTAAGCGCTGTACCGCTAGACCATCCCGGCACATTTTAGTTACTGTTGGCTGCAATAAAAGTTTTCCAATTTGCAATCTCTGCAACGTATGGGTGTAATAGTTCTGTAAAAACAGTTATGTTTTGTCTTGTGTACAACACTCGTTTTATAAGAATAGTACAGGTTTTTTAGAAATTTGCTATAAAGACTTAGTTACTGGTAACGTTAACTTTAATTGTATGAACTGCTTGTGGTCTAAAAATTATAGGTGTGCCGGTCAACGGAATGTTTACATAAAAACCACTTTTTGTCTAAAAGAAAAAGCAAATTCCTTATCATAGTACCAAAATATCTGTGTTAAGTTATTAGCTATACCAGTAATTAACCTTACTCTCCTTTAAACTCTAGTCAGGAATATAATCGTTTCAGTTCTATATTATTACATTTTTTTCTCTAAAGTTTTTAACTTTTTTTTATTTTAGGAACTTTATTCCATTTTTTTCTTAACACATAATTACCATATTTTCATGGAGGAATTTAATGCTCTTTCTATTAATTAGAATTCCCTTAGATGCTTTCCTAAGTTTTTTGACTCTATTCTTTTTCAATTTAACATTAAACATAGATTTACCCAACATGTTTGTTTCTCAACTAAATTTAGGACCGGTAGTTTTTTTTTATGTTTTGATGTGGTTTTCACTAACCAACCCTCGCTAGTTGATGGTATTATCTACTTATTCCCCCTAGGAAAGAGTTATTATGCTTTTTTTGCATTCAAAGTTTATGTTCTTTTATCAATATATGCCTATTTCTAATTTACGCAATGCCAACGTTTTTGGTCTTTAAAACTACTTAAGAAATGTCGATTGACATTTTTCAAATAACGATAAAAACAGTTTATATAAATATTTCTCTGAAGTCATTTAATTAAGTATTGAACGCTTTATTCTTTTGCACATCCTTTCCCATTCTAAGTCTAAAAATTTTTGCCATATTATCTGAATCATTAAGTTACGCAATATTACTATTTATAAATAGATGTTGTCTGGCTTTTGTAATTTTCTCTACAACTATCTAAATTTTTACAGCAAATGTGTAGTTTGTTTTAGACAACTCAAAAACCAAAAACTCCACTTATTTTTGAGCAATGCTAAATCAAATAATAGTTTTTTTTTAACTTATAGTAAGATTAACGGAGTTGTGATTTTTTTCCTCAGATTTAAGAATAATTGTGGTTTTTTTTCATTGTTGCCCGAGGTGTGTACTACTTTTGGTAATTATTTAATGAGTTTTCTACCAGAGCCCGTTCTAGACTCCGGTTGCTCTACCATCACTTTTTCTTTAGTTTTTATGTTTTTGTGTAAGTTAAATCAACATCTCTAGGTGCTAATAAACTTTGCTTAAAAATTTTCAAAAAATATGCCTTAGTTCTTGCTGCTTTTCTTACCCATATTTCTAATTGCTCCATTTATTTAGAAAAGTTTCCATCAACTTGGAAACTTGCTTTTATTCGGTCAATTTATTAGTCCAATTTATTAGTCTGACAGTTTTAGACCCATCAGTATTTTGTTAAAACCTGGTAAAATTTTTAAAAAAATTATTAAAGTTTATTTGGTTAGTTTTATTACAAAAAATAATTTTATTAACCCGGCTTAACACATGTTTATGTTAAAAAAATTCTGTTTTTCTAATATTCTGGAGTTTACTAACAGCATTATTTTTATGCTGAAACGCTCATCATTAGTTGATGTAATTAATTTTAATATTTGTAAAGCTTTTAATAATAATTTTTTTTTAAAAAGTCCTCTACTTCTAGAATAAATACGTGATTTTTACATTAACTGTCATTTCAGTATAAAATTAGGTAATCTGTCTTCCAATGCCACTCAGATCTTCTCAAGTGTCCCACTGGAATCAGACTTGGGCTCCATTCTTTTTATTATTTAAATTAATATTTTATTTTTAATTGTTTAATCTAATATTTAGCTATATGCTAATAATGTTAAAATTTAGGGCTTTAACTCTAAGCAATTACAACAAGATGTTAATAGCATTTATAAGTAGTCTCTAGACAATGCGCTTCTACTCAAAAATATTAAATGTATTTAATTTACGTTTGGAAAACATTTAGGCAATTGGTTTTAACCGTTAGTTCTCAGATTATTACTACGGTAGACCCGATTACAGATCTAGGTGTTACATTTAGTTTTACTTTTAATTGTTTATTTTACTACAACAAAGCAGTTTTAACCTGCTACAGACTAACTAAGTTTTTTCAGTTGTAATTTAGAAAATATCTCTGCTAGCTGCACTTAATTTTTTTATTAAATTTATATCAAGTTGTTACATAAATATTGTATTCAAGTAACGTTCTTTATTTTAAGAAATGATATAGTTAAACTTAATAAGAAGCATACAAGTTTTACTAGATTGCCACATGCTTTTAAATGTGTTCCTTATTTTAAGCGTTTGGAACCTGAAATCGTTTATTTTACCAAACGTTTTTTTTAATCCTATAAAACATTTATTTTAATTAGATTTTTTCAAATAGTTTATAACCATGTTTTCTGTTGTTTGTCAACTTTTCTTTAACTATTTACAATTGTTCATTTTAAAACCGTTCTTGCTGGTTTTTTTGGCAGTAAACGTAGAATTTGACCAGGTAATTCTTTTTGTCTAATTGTAATAATGTCATGAAGTGAACGAAAGTCAGTTCTATTTATAATTTTATTATTTAAAATGTGATTGCGCCAGGTAATCTTTAAAATACTTTTAAGGCAGGCGATAAAAAACATTCACTATTTTATTATTTTTGTTTGTTCGCTTTTACGTTTTACTTTTATATATTACCGTAAAAATAATTATTGATGCGTACAAATATAGTTTTGTTTTTAAGCAAACAAAAAAACAAAACCATATTGTTTTTGCTTAATCAAATTTTACTTTTACCGCTCAAAAAACCAGCAAAAACGGTTTTGGAATAGACAATTGTAAATAATAAAAGGTTGGCAGACCAAAGAAAACTTGACTAAGAACTATTCGGAAAGATCTAATTGAAATAAATGTGGCCCAAGCAAAACGTTTGGCAGAATGTTCAAATACATAGAAACATTTTGTTGTCTTATGTTTTTTTTGAATTACAAGACTATGATTTTAATTTTTATTGTAATTGTTATCTTATTGTCTATGCTTATTTTTTAAAGCAAAAGGGTCTTGTAATAATAATAATAATAATAATAATAATAATAATAATAATAATAATAATAATAATAATAATTGTTAAAATTGGGATTTTAGAGATGGAAGTGTATTTCTATTAAATTTTATTTTGATTAATTCTATTTAACAAAAATGTATTAAAAAGTTAATGTATACAAAGAAAAATATTTAAATATTTAAACAATATTAAAAAATTAACAGTATTTAATTCCGGTGTTGTGGAAACGTAGCGCAGCCATTCAAGGGCCTATCATTTAATTTTAAGAAACTGATAAAATTTATTGTTTCTTTGTAAAACAACATCTTCTACCAAGCACATTTGTTGCACACTTTGTAATTATCTTATAAAACAATTTTAATTGATCATTAAATTTTTCTATCTTGTTTAGATTTTTTAATGTATTTTTTAAGAAATTTGCAAATTGATTATAGATATTTGGTTGTTTAAGCTACTCACAAGAAAATAAATGTAATTTTTTGTGGTTTTTATTGTTTTTAATTTTAAAAACAAAAACTGTGATTAAAACCAACATCTGCACCGCAATATGCACTTACATTTTGCAATAAAAATTGTTTTTTGGTGCTAATACAAATGTAGTTAATCTCATTTATTGTTTTTTCTTCTGGAGACACCCACATTGTTTTTTGTAAATTTTTGTAAGCTAAAAATGCGTTGCCAACATTCATTCTACAATAACCGTTTAGCGTTAACAATTTATAACTATTATAATTTATGTTATCAGCATAGCCATGAGGTCCAACATTTTAAAGTACCCAGTCTAAAATCTAAATTATTGCTTAAAAAACACTAATAAATTAACTTATATATGTTTGTTTATTTGTGCTTGTTTGGTTGTTTGTAACTATACGTCAATTTGGCACTTGTTTAAATTTTGACTGTAAACTGTTTTTATTAAAATTGTGTTTTTTATTACTATTGTTGTTATTATTAAATAACAGTTGTTGCTATTGATAGTGTATTGTATTTTATATTACTATTAAATTTATGTTAATTTTATGAATAATAATGTAAATTTAGGAGTTGTTGCATTTATATTACTATTGTGTAACAAAACCAAACGTTAACACTTATTATTTTATTAATAAAAAATATTCTATATTTGTGAGTTTTACTTTGACGTATATTTGAAGAACGCTTATTGAGTAGTTATAAAAAATTATCTGCAAGTAAAACAAAGATAAATTGGTAACAAAGACGTTTGCGTAATGACTGTCCAATTTGATCAAACATTTTATTTGTAAGATAGGGAATCTTACAAAAATGTTAATGTAATTTAAAAACCAAAACAGTGTATAAAGGACATTTTTGCAATTTAAATAATTTATGCAATTGAAAAGTTTATAACCAATAAAACAGGATTACTTTAAAAAATAACTGTAAAGGTGTTTAAACATGGAAGTGATATAGAAGCATGCAAGCTTGTTGTGAATTTATTTTGCTTTTGTTATAAATAAAAAATGTTTAAACTTAAAAAATTAAAACATTATTATTTTTAAATTTAATTTGTTAAAATTTAAATTACATAAAACATTATTAACAAATTAACCAATAGCATATTAATGCACCTAAGATAAGTATCTACAAAAAAATTAATTACATTTATACTGTGATTTGTTGTAAAAAACGTTATTATATTTTTGCTATTTTAAATGTTTTCAAAAAAACATTTTTTACTAACAGATATTTAAGAAAAACAAAACATAGGTCAGCTTTTATTGCCAATAATGAAAACTAAACCTGTGCCTATTCAACTTAAAATATTGATAGATACCTCTATTAGAATAATCAACATATTTAAGTATGCTTTGTATTAATGTAATAGATAACGTTATATATTTGTATTAATAATTTTAATTTACTAATTAAAGTTCTATGTAATTGTTTTTGGGTATTAATCATGTTTATTAATAAAAAAATATAATTTAATTTTTTTATTATATATTATAATGTATACTATAATGACGTGCTTCCCTAAAATGTTTACCTTTAAGAACTACATTTTTAAAAGTATATATAAAAATACATTTTAACGGTTGACGTTAAAAAATAAACGTTTTTTAATTTTTTGTAGCATTTTGTTTTAGTTGTTTATTAAAGGCATATCTAACAATTACTAATACGCACCTTAAATAATAATTAAGAAATATGCATCAAGTAATATTATTCGCAATAATAATTTTTAATTATAATATACAACAACATCCATTCTTAAAATAAAACATAATACAATTAATTATTAGAACTTAAACTAAAACACGTGGTTTGCTAAAAATATTTTTTTAAATCAATATACATTTGTTAATAACATAAGTGTTTTATTTTTTTATTTTAGTATTATAAACGTAAACCTTGTTTTTAATATTGTTTTGTATTTTTTTTAGATACAAACTAATACAATTGGTTTATAACAAAAAGCTCTTTATTAACATATTAATATTTAATCGGTTAGCCTTCCGTTAAAAAACAGCATTTTAACAACATTTATATCTGGCCCGTAAGAAGCTTATTTAATACAAGTTATTCTGTGACTTGCTACACTTTGTATAGATTAAATACTAAATAAAGTAATAAATAAAAAATTATTTTACAAAACATTACTTTTTTTGTTTGTATAAATATATTTTCGACTTTGGTTGTATTTTAAAACAAAATATTTTTTAATCCAGAATGAGTGTGTAACTTTACAACTAATGTTGGTATTTTCAAACTAAAAAATTACTCCTAAATTTTTCGTTAATTTATAATTATTTAATAATTTAAACATGTTATATAATGCAATGTAAAAACAAAAGTAAACAAAATTAAATAATTTTTAAAATGTTTAGGTACCTATTGTAAATTCTGCATTAATTTCATAAGCGGTTTTCTAATTAATAGCGCTGATTTTTTTTTAAATAGAAACAGTACATTTGTTAATATTTTGTAAACTATTGGTTTAATTTTTATTTTTATTTAAAAAAAATTAAAAACATCTATTTTATATAACTAAAAATTATTATATTGTCAGGTAATAAATTAATGGAGGTAACTGAGAAATGAATAAACCAGACTAAAGTAGCTAGTTTAAATGAGATGTATTAAAGGACACATTGAATTGTTAACAGGTATAAAAAAATTGCTAAACTCAAAAATAATAAAAATAAACATACTATTCTTTTAACAAACAAAGTAAAAGTTTGATAAAACAAAAAACCTGATTAAAGGACACAAACTGCTATATAGTGGGAAATTAGAAAAGAATAGAAAAGTTATCAATTTATCAAACAAGAGAGAAAAAAACAATTAAAGTAGAAAGCTTTTACAAACAGAAAATAATGTTAAAACTGAATATAAGTAGTTTGTACATTAATATTATTAGAGCATACAAGTTGGACATAAAAAAAATAAAAAATAAATTTTAAAAACAACTTAAAAAATATTTTACAACATTTCTTTAATAGAAAAAATAATATTTAGTGCTGATTTAAACGGACATGTGAAACAATTTAAAGAAAATGTTTTCAAATGTTACAGCAAATTAAAAATTAAAAATACAAATAAAGATAGCAACATTTTTTCAGAGTATATGGTTTTACAAAACAAGGCGCTAATTAACACATACTTTAAAAGAGAGAAAAACCAACTAGTTACATAAAGACTTGGAGATATCTAAAGAAAAAAATAGGTTGTTTAGTGTTGCTAAAGCCAGAAATAAAGTTTTAAAAAATATGTTATTAATTAAACAAATAACAAAATTTAAGAAATAACAAAAAAAAGTCAATAAAAAAAATAGAAAACATATTTTGAAATGCTGTTAAATAAAAAAAATCTAAAGCAGTGTTGAAAGATGTAACACTAGGCGTAAAACAAGAAATATCTTAAAAAAAGTAATTAAAACAGTAAGTAAGGTAAAAAATGGAAGAGCTCTAAGACCAGACAGAATATTTATTAAAACATAAATATATTTAGGAAACCATGGAATTAACAGAGTATTTAAACTGTCAAATGCAATGTAGAACAAATTGAAGATGTCTGACAAATAAAAAAAGTTTTTTCTTATCAATTTACAAAATAACGTTTAAAACCGTAGTAACTGCAGGGGCATAAAATTTATATTACATTTAAAACTTTAAAAAATTATTGGTAGAAAACGTTACCAAAAAACAAACATTAAAAAAATAAATTTAGATTTATGCCTTGAAGTAGAACAAATAATGCTATTTATTTCTTAGAACAATAAAGAAAGACACTGGAGAATTAAAAATTAAATATTAACAAAAAAAACTGTGTTTTTAAACTAAAACAAAAATAGTTACAAAGTCAGATAAAAACACAAAAATTGTTAAAAGTTAAAAAATATAAATACCTTGACTTATTGCTAGAAGAAAATAAATATTTAAAAACAGAATTGCTTTTATTCTAATAATTAACATTTTTTTTCCAATTTCATTTATTCACATTTACAATATTTTTACTCTATAGTAGGTGTCTTTAATTAGCTAAATTTTTATTTTATTGTTGCTTTATTTACTTAAACATATGTATTTAAATTATATCTTGCAATCAACATTAATTAAGTTAATAAATTGTTAACATTTTTTTGTTTTTAATATTTAATTAGCCACCAGTTATCTATTTTTACAGTAATGTATTTAATTGTTTAAAAAAAACTTTACTTTTTAAATATAAATTTACATTATTTATCATTAATTTTAATCAATAATTATAAAAATATTTTATAAGTATTGTAAAACTTTATATTGTTTTTAATAACATAATTAAATTATAATTAATTTTTTAAGTATATAAACCTTTGTTAATAAGAACAACTTGTAAAACAAATTTTTGCCAAATTAATTAATTACAGGTATTACTGGTAATCAGTGTTAAATAATTACAAAACCCAAGTTTTATCTTTACATAATTTTAAGAAAGTAAACTTTAAATTAAAAATTATTGTATTTACTGTTTGGTAATAAATAAATTGTTAGGTTAGCTTACAAAAATCTGCAATATATATATATATAATTATAATTATATTAATATTTAATACTTTACCAGTAATACATTTTGTATATAAATGCATTTTTACAATTAATTAAACAAATATACAACTAAAATATTAATAATAATAAAATATTATAAATAAAATAAAATGTACAAAATTATATAGTAGTAAATACAAATGTAATCAATACGGTAAATGGATTCAAAATGTTTAAACGTTATTAAATATTTAATAGATTATTATAAAGCAGAATTGCATTATGCTATAAGATGTACAAATTAGTTAAAACAAATATATTAATAAAAATGCAATTATTATAAGTTAATATTGGTTTGTTTAATACTTTTAATAATTATGTTTAGTTCTGGCTATTTTGTAGTTTTTAATTAGTTTTCAAATATGTTTAAAAGAGTACATAGTAAATGTGTATTTTCAATTCTAATATAAAATGTTAATTATTAATAATTTTTAATAAAACAGATTAGTTATTTAATGCAGATTTTGAATATAAAAATAAGCAACTATTTAAAACAACATAATTTTAGTTTAATAAACCCAAAAAAATCTACAAGTAAAAAATATCACATTAACATTTAAAAACAAAATTTAACAAAACGATTGAATAATGCTGTGTTTAACATTTTGTTTTCTTACTCTTGTTCTTAGTAAAACAAGGATTTAATTTCTATCAATATATATGCTATATATGATTACATTATAAAGTTTGCTATTTATATATACTTCTTAAATATATATATATTTAATTAATATATTTATTCTATAAAAATGTATAAAATGCAAGTAAAAACATTTATTTTTGTTATTTAAAAATAATTATTATTATCTTATTTGTGCAATTTATAATTAACATTTAATATTTTTTATTTACTTTTTTTATTTTTTTATTCTCTCTCTTTATATTTATAGTGGTTATTAGTTTAAATATTTTAGTAAAAGTCATTTTCAACAAAAAAAGTATGTACATTTATAAAAGTACAATAACAGTTTATAACATCAGTTTAAAAAAATAAATAAAACAAGATTAAATTACATAAACTAAAAACCTCAAAATTAACGTATATTTAAAATGCACATGCAATATAATATGCATAAAGCGGTTTCAAGGTAGTCCAGCGGTTTAACGCTTAAATTTGGATTTTGGTGGGCATGGGATTGAATTCCACTACAACACTAAAATGCAAGCCCATGTTGGCTTTACTAAAATGTTCAGTGTTGAATAATGTTTCTCGTAGAACATTTAAAGTAGTAAACATAAAATAAAATAAAAATAATTAGAAAACATACTATTGTTAATAATGTGCAAATATAACAGTGTACATAAAATGTAAATAATTTATGTGTGAACATGATTAATAAAACAATACTTTAAATAAAAAATAATAAATAGTCAAAAACTAAAATATGCAAATTACAAACAACAGTAATTAGTCAAACAATAAAAACATATTTAGATAGGTTTATGTAAAGGTCATTTTAAAATATATTTGGATTAGATAATAACTGTGCTAGTTATAAATTTAAGGGCACATTTGTTCCGCACTTAACGTAGATATGTAATATTTAAAACTATTAAATGCATTAATTTTCTTATTTATAAAACAAACTTATAAATGATTTTATTGTATCGAAGATTTGTATGAGCTAAAATTAAGTACTTAACATTTTGTAAAATTTAACTTTACACTATGTTTTGTTGACTAATCTACTAATTTATTAATTGACTCAAAAAATACACATTAGCTTTAAATGTAAAAATAGTTTTACATAACGCCATGTTATCCATATATTTAAAAAGTACGGCAGGCCTTTCTAATCAAATAAAGTCTACGTATAATAAAAAAACTGCACCTTGGAGAACACTTATGTTATTTTGAATAAAAGTGAAATGTTTACACTATATTTGAGTGTTTTTAAAATTATTAATTAGCTAATTAAATGTGTAATTAAAAGCATTAAAATCAACAAAACGTTTAAGCAGTTTGCTTCTGTATATGCTATCAAATGCGTTTTATAATTAATAAACAAACAGCATACAAAACCATTTTTATTGTTAAGCAATTTTGCGACATAGATCACCACGTTGGCTACACAATCTAGTGTAAAACAATGTTTTTAAAAAAATTTAATTATGATGGATTATTAATTGTCATAAATGTAGTAGTTGTTTTATTAAAAATTAATTTTTCAGTCAATTTCAACATTACTAAAGTGCATAAAATCGGTTAAAAAACCTTTACTTTTTCAGTTGTTTGTAATTTGAAACTAAAACAATTTTAAAAATTTTTAACAATTCTGCAATTTTACTTCCGTTTATAAAACAAATAAAACTTTGCATTAAAGAAAATTATATTAAAAACACAAATAGTTTTTTTACGTGCATACTAAGCCCATTTAAACCTGATGAAATAGTGGATTTGAGTTTTATATTATTTTTTAAGATTACACATAAATGTTGGAGCATTGGGTTTATTATTTATGTTTACATTATTTAGCGTTTATGTTTTAGTTTTACAGCATTCTTGTAGACAGTTTTTTTTCTAAAAATTGTATTAATATTATTCCATATGTTCGTAAAGATATTGCAAAGAAAAAATTATAAATTATTAACACAATTTTATTTAAAACTAATCTTATTTTTTATTTCAAAGCTTTAATATTTTACTAAAAAGCAGTTTAAACTTTTGTATGCAACATCTTTTAGTTTCCTCAATGTAATATCAGTTGGTGTTTTAAGAATGTTAATTTTGGGGCAAAACCTCTTAAAGTAACTTTTAACTATTGTAAAAACATTGTTTGTAGTGGTGTATAAATTATTATAACGTTTTGTTTTTTAGTTTTTTTAAGTTTTGTTATAATAAGTTTTGGGCGAACATATATAATTTTAATTTAGGTTTTGTGAATTGTTTATAATTCCTTTTAGAATAAATTGTAAGAAGTGTTCAAGTAATTAAATAATCCAACAATGTCAATAAAGCAAGTGATTTAGCTTTGTAGAGTTGGAAAACATTAGTAAAAACGCATTTTCACGTAGAGTTGTCTTTAGTATAAAAATTTACTCTATTGGTTAAACTCATAAACACAAAGTTATTTGTAATAACATTGTTAAAATTACTGGCAAGTAAAATCCTTGCTGATGGTGATATATACATATTAATAACATTAATATTTTTATAATAAGTCAAAAATGGACATTTACAATTTACACCCAAGGTTTTAATACCCAATTTCAAAAATTTTAATGATTTGTTTAAGATGACTAAACAAAAATTGTAATTACATTAAAACTTAAAATGTATGGATTAATTGAATTAAATCCCGTTTTTTATTATGTAAAGAATCTTTATTCTAAATAATAAAAAAAAGTTATTTTTTAAATTATGTCAAAAAGTGTTGTTTTTTTAACATATGTAGCATAACATTGTTTTAAACAACTACTATATGTCCTAAAGCATTTTGTCGTAGTTTAGTTTTAAAGCACTTTTTTAATAATTTTAAATTTTAAGTTGTTTAAATGGCTACCTGTTTGACAGTTGTTCAAATTTAATTCTATAATATCCATAAAAGCATGATGGATTAACAACTTTTTAAACAATTCAATTTTAGTAATAAGAAAAATAGGCACTACAAACAATTGTGCACTGCATAGTCTAAGGTTCGTATTGTAAGTCAGATTTGTCGGTAAAAAAATAATTTTTAAAAACAAAATAAACGTTTTTTATACATTTTTAAAAATATTACAAAAATTTTTCTATGTTGTGCTGTTAAATAAATTTTATAATAATTTTTATAAACTGTAAATTGGTTAATTTTATTTGATTGCAAATAAATAAATTTACAAAATTAGTTAATTCTTTTTAATATGTATTTAACAGGTTTTATTGTTTTTTAATTTAGTAATTATAAACATATTATCTTTACCATTTCATAATAAGGTGCTGTTTTTTCTAGTCTTAAATAAATATAATACTTTAAAAATTGTTTACTTAACCCCAAACTGTTTAATAGTTAAACTAGATTTATAACTTTTTTATTTGTTTGTAATAGTTAACAATTAAAAAAAACTTTAGTTATTTAAATTTATTCTAATCAACTGCTGTAAGTGTTTAAAATTATGCCAACTTAAAAAAGTTAAATTAAAAAGTTTATTAAATCGATAAAACAATAATTGTTGTTAAAGATTTAAAAAAAACACTATAATTAATGTTAAATTTTTATATACTTACAAATTATTAAAACTAATTATTTTGCTATAAACTAAAAGTATAAAGTAACCTGTGCTTGGTTATGTAAACACTTGTAGTATTAAATAAACAAATGATAATTTGTATTAAAATTATTGTTGTGTAATTGTTTTATATAAATAATTTTATATCTATATATATTTTAATGTAACAAATACCATTTAACTATTTAAATGCTATTAACCCAAGATTATAAAGGTACTTAAATATTTATAATCATTATTTTATTTATTTATTTTTATTTTATTTATGGTTATTGGCTTAGATAATTTAGTAGAAGTAGTTTTCAGCAATTAACTTTTAGTATTGATAAACTCTATTATTTAGCATAATTACTTTGTTAAAAAATATTTATTTTTTAAGTTAAAACAAACAAAATTAAAAATTAAGTGTTTATTAACAAGTCTCAGTTTAGACCATATAACATTCTCTTTTATTTATAACTTGTGCCAATTGTTTTAAATTTTAATGCATTAAAATATTAATAATATTTGTTAAAATTTAATATTTTATAGTATAAATAATTTACAATTTGTTAACCTAATATTTTATCAAATATAAAAAGTAAATTATAAACGTTTAAATTCTGGCGGTAGATAATCATATTTACAAAAGTGGAGTTTTGCTAAACAAGGTTTCTGCAGTTTAAACAAAAAGTAGGTTATAATAAAAAAATGCTTTTAATAATTTTATAATGTATCTTGGTACATAATTTTAAACATTAAACATCTTCCAGCGGTTAGTAAAAAATACCCATTCTTAACAAGTGATTTGTCAATATGGTATTCAAAATAATCAATTAGTTATATAAAAAAGTATAACTTATATTTTAAATAGCCAAACATTTAATTTATAAAAACTTTTTTTTATAATTAAATGCGTTACATTTACACAAGAGTCATTACAAACTTTTAAAACAATGTTCGTGCTATACGTTTAAAAACGTAACGCCACATTAATTTTGATTCACTCTATTAGTTTTATATTTACATTAGATAAGTTAACATTAATAATAATTAAAATTATTTATTACCAAAAAGTTTAAATATTTTAAATATATTAAAACTTACAGCCGCTGAATAAATTAGTGTTAAAAATTTAAAAAAAAAATTTAAATTAATTTGTTATCTCCAATTATTTTTTAGTAAAAATAAATATTAAGAATTTAAAATAATGTAAAATATGTAAAAGGTGCTTTATATTTATTTAGAAATATTTATTTAAAGACGCTGAATCGGCCAAAATAGCATATTTTAACAACAACGCTTATATAAACGTAGATAATAAGTTAAATCTATATAATTTTTATAATAATTGGTTGATTATTAATTTGTGTGCTTAATTTTATTAAAAATAAACAACGTTTAATAAGTAAAATTTATACATTCAACTTTGATCAGTTGTACCGTCATAATACTAATTAAAATTAAAATTTAATTACTTAAAAAGTATATTTAAAAAATTATTTATTATTTTTTTAAATAAATTTCTTTTCGGTAATCTAAAAAAATTTTTAATTTTAAATTATAATTGACCTTGAGAATCAGATTAATTCCTTTATCTGTTTTCCTTCTGTAAAATGAATACCAACAATAGAAAAAATTACCATTTTAATGACAATAAACACCATGTTATAAAAAAATTAAAAAACTATGAATTTTTGGCTAAACAATTAGCGGAATTGTATAGAGTAAATCTTACAACAATTTATCGTGTTTAGAATAGACAAAAATCAAGAAACTATAATTATATTGGAAGAAAAAGAAAAACAAGTAAAACCAATAATTGAAAACTTTTAATGGAATTAAAAAAAATTACAACAAGCTTATTTTGAATAATGTAGAAGATAATTTACATAAATTTAGTTATTCGATGGTGAGAAGCCGTGCAAAAAAATTTGGTTTAACACGTGAATTACCAATAGTTAAACCATTTATTAATAAAAAACAAAAAGGATGTAGATTTATATTTTGTAACAAGTGGATTAAACGAAGATTGTTTTAATGGCGTTCGGTATATTTTGCTGATGAAACAATAATTAGGGATAAACTATTTGAATATAAAAATAAAGTACTATGCGGGCCTAATTTTTAAAAATATTTACTTTCGGTAGTTAGAAAAAAAGCCCACCCTTAACAAGTGATGTGTTGGTTTGCTATTAAGTATAATAAACCTATTAAATGGAAAATTATATCAGGTACCTTAGATAGTGAAAATTTTGTTTTATTAATAAAGGAAGTTTTTTATAATAAAATGCAACACAGTCACACCAGGCTTACTAATGTTCTTCAGGACAATGCTCCATGTCATACATCTAAAAAGGTAACGTCATATTTATCTAAATTTACTATATTTGCTTTCTATTTACATTTAAACAGTAGAGGGACTAAAATTAAAAAATCTATATTTCACTCAATTGCCACCTAACAGCCCGGATATCAATGTTATTAAAAATTTCTTTAGTATGCTAAAGCGCAACATCAATAAGCATACTAAAATTAAGGATTTGTGAGATCGTATTCAGTTTTTTGTTTAATATGAGATGAAACAAGAATATATCAACAATCTTATTGACAGTATTCTAAACCACCTTGATCAAGTGGTTAAAAAAAAGGCAATCACATTAATAATTAAACATTTTGTTTTTTATTATTCAATCAATCATTTGGTAATTGTAAATATTCTGTGTTCTGTTTTTTTTCACATTGAACGTTATATTTTATATTAATAATTTTAAACCGATTTGTAATTTTAAACAAGTTTAATTTTTATGCAATTATTTTTTATATTAACATAGATATTAACAAAATTGTAATTGTATTTTACTTATTATATAATATTGTATATAAGATAATTAAACTGAGTTCTTTTTTTGAGTTATGTGATTGCTACAAATGTTTTACTTTAATAACTACATGTTTAACACTAATTAGCTTAGGAGTTGTAGCATATTAAAACTGAGTTTTGAAATTATGTAATTGCTAAAAAATTTTTAGTTTGTTAACCAAATTTTGTTTTACTAAGTATATATATTGTACTAAATTTTGCAAGTAGTTAGTTTTATGTACATATTTAAAAAAATAATAAACACAAGTTATTTTTTTATTTATTAATTTTTATTGTTTTAAATTTTAAAAATAAAATTAATATATTTACACATTACAATACATAAACCTACAAATTTAAACTAAAATATTAATTAATTTTTGGTTATGCAATATTAATAATGGTACATACTTTAAACTCAATAGTGTTAATCATTATAAAATAAAATTTTGCAATTACTAAATACTACTTAAACATACAATTGTTATATGTACATGTGTTAATATATACATTGGTATATAAATTAAAATATTTATCTGTTTTAAATTTTTATTTTTAAGTACTTTTACTATTTGTAATAATGCAATTGTGCTTGTTATATAAAGTATTTTATAAACTATAAAAATAATTATTTTTTTAAAATGAGATTTAATAGTAGTTTTTAAATTAACAAACACATTATTTTAAATATCTTTTATTTTTTTTTTTTATGTTTGCTACTTTATATGTTTGCACGAGAAACATCTTTCAGCAGTGGACAATTAGCGGAGCCAAACGTAGGCCTGCATTTTAGTGCCGGCAATGGGATTCGAACCCATGTCCACCGAGGTCTGAATTCGAGCGCTGTACGGTTAGACCACCTCGGCATATATATAACAATATATAATATGCGCCGGGGTAGTTTAGCGGTACAACGCTTAAATTTGGACCTTGGTAGGTATGGGTTCGAATCCTATCGCCGGCACTAAAATGCAGACCCATGTTTGGCTTCGCTAATTGTTTACTGTTAAAAATGTTTTTTATAAAACATTTAAAGTAGCAAAAATAAAATGAAATAAATTAAATTATATGTTATATATATTATTGATTTTATGGTTTATAAGTATTTATGCATTGCCGCCTTATGCTTGCATTTTATTAAAAACATAAACAGCGGGGTGACATTTAACGTAAACGCACAAAATTATTATTAAAAACAATACATGTTATTTAAATTACTATACATAAAATTTAAAATTGCATTTAAATGCAATTGTTTACATTTATTAAATTAAATTTAATGTTGCAGTTTATTAAATAAACATAAATTTTAGCACATCTTATATTAAATAAGATTAAGCAAATAAAAATAAAATGTGTTATTAATATTAATTGTTATATATATATATATATATATATATATATATATATATATATATATATGTTTTAATATTTATAATTAAATAAATATTACCGGCTGAACCTTAAGTTTTATTAAAAGGAAAAAATGGGTGTTATTTAACTTAAATGCAAAGATGAGATTTTTGAAAACAAAACATGCTACTTTAATTGCTAAACATAAAATTACACCTATTTTAAAATTAATTTATTACATCTATAAAATTAAAACAGTAAATGTTTTGACATTTTATATTAAATGTAAAATTTGTTACTAAATGACAATAAAATACAAACAATTTTAATAATTTTTATTTTGAAAAAACTATATACAATTTTTAAAATACACTAATTTTTACGTGTAAACAATAATAATACACGTAAACAACTTAAAAACTAAGAAAATAAGAAATAAATTCTAAAAACATATTTTTATTGCCAGTGTTTTAAAAATATTTAAAAATTACTTAGCGTGATTACATTTTAAATAATAAGATCATAAAATGAACCGACTACCATTTTCTACATGACATCATTACAATTAGAGAAACAAAATTACTTGGCCAAATTTTACTTTTATTTCTCAAAAAACAAGCAGAAACGATTTTGCAATAAACAATTGTATTGGTAAAAAAAAGTTGGTAAATCACAGAAAACTTTGCTAAAAACCATTCGCAAAGGTTTAATAAAAATGAATGCTTCATAGAATCACACAATACGTTTGACAAAATGTTCAAATACATGAAAACTTTTTGTTGTTTTATGCTTTTTTTTACATAACAAGACTTTATTGTTTTTATTAATTTTTGTTTTAATTGCTGTTGTATTGCCCAATGTTTATTTTTTTTAAACAAAAGTCTTTATGTAATTTTAATAGTTATAATATTAAATTTACAGGTATATAAGGGATTATAGAAGTTTTATTTATTTAATAATTTGGCAAAGATTCTTTTTTCTATAGTTATTGTAGACAGTTTTTTTCAAAAAATTACTTTTGTTTTTATTTTTATAAATTTAAAAATACATTTTTAATTGTTTGTTATAAAATTTGAATTGTTTGTAGACTATTTTATAAATACAAATTTTGTTTTAATTAAATATCTTTATTTTTGTTTTATTAAAATGTAGCAATTTAAAAATATAACAAATATATATTTTTTAATATTTTCTTTATATATTTTTTTTTAGTAGAACATTATTTTAATTAACTATTTTATGTAATTAAACATTATTTTTATATTTACTAATAAAATAAAATTAATATATGTGCCCGGGTAATCTAGCGGTACAGCGCTTGAATTTGAACCTCGGTAACCATGGGTTTGAATCCTATCACCGGAACTAAAATGCAGGCCCACGTTTGGCTTTGTTTTGTAAAATGTTTACTGTTAAAAAATGATTTTTGTAATACATTTAAAATAGCAAACACAAAATAAAAATAAATAATAATAAATAAAACTTATAATGCTACTTTCAGCAATTAAGCAATTAAATACTTTTATAGTTTGTTACAAAATAATTAGTTTTTAATTTATTATTTTACTAAAAATGTTATATAAATAAATAAAAATTTTACACTAAATAATTTTGTAATTTTAATGATTTACATAATTATTTATTTTAAATACTACTTTGTTAACATGTTTAAAATTTTGACATTTTAACTTATTTTTATTAAATTTGCAATTTATAATGCAGAACTTACATAGTTGCAATATTATTCCTTTTTTTAACTAGCTATATTTATAAATAAATTTTAACTAATTAATTAGAACAAAACTTTAAGCATTATTTAATTATAAAACATGTTAACACATTTATATCAATATTTAAGCAAATAAATTATTAAAAACCAAAAATATTAACCTTAAGTATAAGTCAATTAAATTTAAATATATTGTTTAACAGTTTTATTATTTTTACTAAAAACATTTTTAAATTTTGTAGCAAAATGCAATTTGTGTAACAATTTGCACTTTAAGCATTGTCAATAATATTTTTCTGTTTTCTATTTATAAATGGAATATCAAATTCAAAAAATAAAAATTTGGTAATATCTGCATTAAAATAAATAAACTAATTACATATTATGCAATTTATAATTAACTGTTAAATATGTAATTTTGTTATTGTATTTGATTGTGTTGTAAAAACGACATGACCTATTCCAACTTTAAAAGCGTATAGTAATATTTTTAAGCTACTACCCAAAATTTGTGTTTACATAAATAAATAAATTTTATAGTATTTTTTAAATTACTATACAAATGTTACTTACAAAATAAAATCAAAATTATCGTATAAATAGTTTGTACGGTATAAATAAATTATTTATTGTTGAATACAAATATAATAGTTATTATTAATATTTTTTAAATACAAACCTTTGTTTATAATTTTTATAAAAAACATATTTTACTTTGTTTTAATTTTTTGTAATTAAATAATTGTTTATTGTATGTACTTGTAGCAACATTAACCATTTTAAAAATATCATAAACAGCAAAAATACCTAGTGTAATTATGTAAATTATTTACCTATAAAAACCAAATCCTTGTGCCATTACATAAAAAAACTAAAAAAGCACTTTATTAATAACTATATTACAAAATTATTATTTTACATTTTGGTTTTTACTTTTAATTTTATTTTTTTACTTGTAAACAAAATTATGTTTTAAAAAGATGCATATCATTGGTATTAAAATTTGCAGAAGTTAAATATTCCGTTTTTGCTATTGTTAATAAATATTTATAATTTATGTAATTGGCATTAAAAATTAACAATAATAATATTTGACAACTACATAAAATTTTAAAAAAATTTTAATCTTTTGCAAAAATCTAAAAAATTTAGCTACACATAACTACCATACTTATACAGAAAATTAACCAATCTTAAATTAAACAAAATAATTGTTTTTAATTTATTAAAGTAGAAAGGATTTTACTTACACATTTATTTAAATTAATGTAGATTTTTTATAGTAAAACGTAACTGTGCATTATAGTAACTTGTTTAAAGTGTAGTAATTTTAAATTCTTTATTTGGTCCTATGTTTATTGTATTGACTATATTTATATTCATTGTTATGAAACACTTTTTAATTAATTTTAATTTCATCATACGTACTAAGACATTTTTTTATTTATTTTATTTATTCATTATTGTTTTATAGTAAAAATGTAATTTTATGCGAAAACCCTACTTAAAAATGTTAAAGTTTAATATTTTTCTTTTCCGCTTTTAACAAACTATTGTGAGCATTTTTGTTTGTAAACCTTATGTTGTAATTTTGATATGTATTATTTATTTTTAGTAATTTAAAATTAATTTTAATTTTTTTTATTATATTTTAAAATAATTTTAAAAAATAGCATTTAGTTTTGTAATGTTTGTAAGACATTTTATAAAAAGAAAGCTTGTAATTGTAATTGTAACATTGGTTGATTATATTAGACAATATAATTTAATGTTTTTGAAATAAAACCTTAGCTGTGTTTACAAACATTACTCAATTAAACCTGAGTAAACATATACATAAAACGAAAATGTTAATAAATTATAAATTTTAATTATACCTGGTGTACCTTTATTAAAATATATAATATAATATGTTTACGGTTACATTTACAAATTGTTTTAATAATGCTTTAGATTTAATTAGTAAATAAAAACTCTGGTTTTAAACTATTTAAAAAATTGCAAAAATTATTATTTTATTAAAAAAGTTAAATAATATTATAGCATCACTAAGTATGAAAAATATTAATTGGCGTTTTTAATAAAAAATTAACAAATAAGCATATGGGTATTTTTTAAATGTTGGACTACATGATTAAGTTAATAGCATAAATAATAATAGTTATACATTGTTGACGCTAAACAGTTATTGTAAAATTGGTGTTAACAATATATTTTTTGTTTTTAAAAATATACACAAAGCAACGTGTGTGTTTTAAAATATATAATTAATGTATAACAGAAACTATTATATTTTTTAAATAAATAAATATACATATTTAAAAAATGTTAGTAAATTAAAAATTTTAATTATACCTGGTGCACCTTTATTAAAATATATAATAAAATATGTTTACGGTTATATTTACAAATTGTTTTAATAATGCTTTAGGTTTAATAAGTAGATAAAAACTCTGGTTTTAAACTGTTTAAAAAATTGCAAAAATTATTATTTTATTAAAAAAGTAAAATAATATTATAGTATCACCACTTAAATAATACGTAAGATAACAGATTTAAGGTTACACTTATATATTGATTAAATAATGCTTTAGTTTTTGTAAATTGCAAATAAAATGTCTAGTGTTAAACAATTAAAAATAATATGTTGCAAAAAGTATGGAAAACATTAATTGGCGTTTTTAATAAAAAATTAACAAATAAATATCTGAGTTTTTTTTTAATGTTGGACTACATGATCAAGTTGATAGCATAAATAATAATGGTTATACATTGTTGACGCTAAACAGCTATTGTAGAATTAATGTTAACAACACATTTTTTGTTTTTAAAAATATACACAAAACAACGTGTTTTTTTTCAAATATATAATTAATGTATAATAGAAAAAATTATATTTTTTAAATAAATAAATATACATATAAAAAAATGTTAGTAAATTAAAAATTTTAATTATACCTGATGGACCTTTATTAAAAACATAATATAATATATTTAAAATTATATTTATAAATGGTTTTAATAATGTTTTAGTATTTAATTTGTAAATAAAAAATTTGGTGTTAAACAATTAAAAACGCATACAGTAGTAAATTACAATAAATTTAAATAATGTAAGTTTTTATTAACAGCTCAAAATTGCAAACAAATAAATAAATCTTTTAATTTTGTTTTAACTATTAAACAAATTGCAAATTTATTTGAGATAAGTAAAAAAACCATATATGGTATTTATAGATTTTACACGTTTAAGAACAGCTAGAGCTAAATCTGCGCTATTAACTAGCTATTTAAACAACTTAAAGTTTATAGTTATTTTTTTTAGATTATATTTTTTATTCTAACGGTTATTAGTTTAAATGTTTTACAAAAAACATTTTTTAATATAAACATTTTAGCAAACCTGAACGTGAGTTTTTTAATTTAGTGTAGGTAGTGGAATTTAATAACATGTTTATTGAGGTTTAAATTTGGGTGCTGTACCATTTGACCGCTAGGATTAAACTAAACAATATACTATATAACATTTAGTAGATAATTAAAACAATGCTATAAAGTATATGTCAAAAAGGTTAACGTTATTATTTACAATTTAATTTATTTTTAATGTTTAAACCTAAAAAAATTTTACATAGAAAAAAAAATTAGTTTTATTTAATTACTTTTATACAACTCGGATCTCAATGTAATTATTTTATACAAAAAATAAAACACAATTAGATAATAATAATTTTGTGTAAAAAGATTAAATTAAACAAGAGTATATTAATAATTTAATAGAACTCATTTCAAGTTGTTTAAAAATAGTTATAAAAACCATAGTAATTTTTTAAACTACTCAATTTTTAAAATTAATGATGTTTGTTATCTGCATGTGTACAAAGTTAATAATATAAATTATTATTAAGTAAATAATGTCAAAATGTGTAAATTTAGAGTAATTTGTTTAAGCGAAAATTTGTTGATGCTATCTTTAAAAAATTAATTTTATTGTTTTTATTGGTGAATTATTAGTAAACTTATTAATTATTTTAGTAAAATGTTAATGTGTTTAATATGCATAAACAATGTAAGAAACATAAATTAATTTTAATGTATTAATTTTGACACTGCCCATTTTAGTCCTTGTATATAAATGTAATTCAAAAACATCAATGTTTTAATTAATAGAAAAAATAATTGTTGACATCCAACAATTAATAAACAATTATATATAAATGTAACAGATTAAAAATATACTTTATGCCAGATAATGTTATACATTTTTTTGATTATGTATATAAATGCATATAAATAAATTTTAAAACTCAAAGATATGTACTAATGTTATTTCTTTAACAATTCTTTAGCAATTACTTGCAATCAATTTTATTAATTTTTCAAAAACCTTTAACAATGTATATTAAGAGTCTTTGTAAAAAACCTTTAAATTTATGTAATATTGTTAAAATACGTAAATATTTTGTGTTTGTAAAACTAAAATTTAATTTGTTGTGATAAAACAAAAAGTAGTTAAACTGTGTGTTTAACGTAGAAATGGAAGTACATCAAAGATGTACTTAGTAAAAGTTCTTGTTTTTCTGGAAATAAAAGTATTTATAAATTTGTCTATAATAATTAATATATATTTTATACATAAAAAAATTATATTTACAGAAATGCTATTAGGTTAACTAAACTTGCTGTTAAAGCTATCATTAGATAGAAACCCGTTTAAAGCATACTAATTTTAAATTGTTTATCTGGTTACATGTTTATCATATTAACTATATTTATATGCATTATTATGTTGCATTTTTTATTATATTTTAATTATTTTATACGTATTAGTACAATTTATTATATTGTTATTTTATTTGTTTATTTTTTTATTGTAAAGATGTAATTTTATGCGGAATCCATAGTTTTAAAATTTTTAAACTTATTGTTTTCGTTTTTCGGTTTTCATAAACTATTGTGAGCATTTTTTGTTTGTAAACCTTATGTTGTAATTTTGATTTGCATTGTTCATGTTTAGTAATTTAAAAATAATTTTGTAATTGTTATATTATATTTTAAAATATTTTAAAAATAACAATAATATTAAGTTTTGTGTTGTTTTTTAGTCATTTTATAAAACCGAAGCTTTTAATCGTAATTAAAACATTGGTTAAATATATTAAATAATATTATTTAGTTTTTTGACACGTAACATTAATTGTGTTTACAAACATTAATTAATTAAACCTGGGTAAACGTATACAAAAAAATAATTGTTGGTAAATTTTAAATTTTAATCATACCTGTTTGACCTTTATTAAAATGCATAATATAATATGCTTACGGTTATAAATTGTTTTAATAATGTTTTTGTTTTAATTGACAAATAAAAACTCTGTTTTTAAACATCTTAAAAAATTGTAAAAACATTATTACATTAAGAAAGTAAAATAATAATATGGCTGCGGCATTACTGTTTAAATAATACATAAAATAACACATTTTAGGTTACATTTATAAATTGTTTTAATAATGTTTCAGTTTTTTTAATTGTAAATAAAAGTCTGGTGTTAAGCAATAAAAAATAATACAAAAAGCAATAAATGCTATTTACATTATTGCATTAGCAATGTAATATAATTGTTATGCCTGAGTAAAAGGCGGATTACTGTTTAATTGAGCTACTTACTGTCTAACTACTTTGACTAATACTTTGCTAACCCACTAGTCCTAGAGTTCTAAACAAAAACACAACACAAGGTTTAAACCAGAATCAAATATTTTAAATTACACGTAACACATATATAGGAGTGGGCTTGTCAGTCACAAACTCGGACTTTATTATAATTTGTCCGGTAAGTCACTTATCAATTGTAATTTTGTGTCGTCTTAACACCTTTCTTTTTTACAGACAATTTAATTGTATTTTTTTCTATGGTTTACTTCAATAAATGTAGATAAATATTGTTTTTGTGTTTATTTGCGTAGCCTTGGGCTTGTTGTTTGCAACACTGTTAACCAAATTGTCAAAAAATATTAAACTGTCTTTATACCTTTTAGTATAATCCAGACGTACATTGTTTACATGCTTTTTTTATAACTGGTTATTTACATTTATGTTATACACCACGCGTCTAATTTGTTTAGCTATATTTATGGATTGCCATCTTTTATGTAATGGGTTTTACACGGATACATTAATACCGTTAAACAGTTTCTGTTTGTGTGGGTTTCTATTTAATGTTTGTTAAAAATATTTATTTTTTTGTGCATGAATTGCAATGTTGTTTGTAATTTTTTTTCTAAAAATAATTTTGCGGGTAATTTGTTTTGTAATACTTCTACTGGAGTAACTTTGTAATTACTTAAAAATTGTTAAAATTAGTTTTTGCTCTTCTCCTTTTTTTTATTTTAAACATTTCACGTTTAAATGTATTAACCAGTCGTTTAACTTATCCGTTTGATTGAGAATGATATGCAGTAGACTTTATGTAATGTATAACATTATGTAGACAATATTGAGCAAATTGAGCAGAAGTAAATTGTGGACCGTTTTTAAGTACCGAAAAACCAGCAAAAACGGTTTTGGAATGGACAATTATAAATAATAAAAAAAGGTTAGCATATCACAAAAAACTTTGCTAAAAACTATTTGGGAAACTTTAATTAAAATAAATGTTTTATGGGATTATGTAAAACGTTTGGCCGAATGTTTAAATGCATGGAAACATTTTGTTGTCTCATGTTCTTTTTGAATTACAAGATTTTGTTGTTATTGTTGTTATTGTTGTCTCATTGCCTCATGCTTATTTTTTTTAAACAAAAGGGTTTTTTATCAATAATAATAATAATAATAATAATTAGTTACCAAACTAAAAAACTAATTTAATTAATTTTTTAATACATATGTTGTTGTTGTTTTTATAAAAAATACTTTTAACTATTTGCTGTATAAATCAATTAATTGCAGATAATTTAGTCCGACAATTAATCCTGCAAAATTGGCATGTATTTGTTCCCAGGGTTTTGTTAAAAGTGACTACGGGGATAGTTTTATTTTCCGTGGTACTTTTGCTGTTTGTTGACGCTAGGTACACAATTGACACAAATTTTTAATTTTGTTATTTATATACAATCAACATACATAGCTGCAAGCTAACGCTTTTCTTTTTATAATGCCTGAATAACCTAAATAAAACTAATTTAACAAACAACGTTTCAAAGAAATAAGCATGATTATGCTGTTATTGAACAGTAAACAATTGTCTTTTGATAATAATAAAGTTTTTTTTTATATAATTTTATAAAACAGCAATTAAAACAGTTTGACTTGTATGTTGATAAATAGCAAATTGTTTTAGTTAGTAAATATTTTTTTTGTTTATTACAAATTTTTGCGAATGTAAATAAAAAGTTGTATTAAATTTATTATTGGCGTTACATTTAGACGCAGTTGCAAATGTGTTTTAGTTTTTGTACAACAAGCAAAAGAATGTTTATAAATATCACGGTATTTTAAACACATATTGTTGATAATCATTTTTAAATGTATTTTGTTTCCTTGAACGGTTTTAATTTTGCCCATTTTACATAGTTCTATTATTAACAAATCTTCAACATTTATTTTGCTAATTTATTGATGCCAAATAAATTTAGATTTTGTTTAGGGATTATTTGTAGTTTATAATTAATTGTTTTATTAGCAAATAATAATACCAAACAAAAATAACAAAAGACGTAAACTGTGAGATGAATTCATTTTGTATATTCTCTTTAGTCACAAACATATAAAGAATCAGTATATATATATATAAAATTATATGATGTAATTAACTTAACATTTATAATTATACATACATACACATATGCAACATGCATATGTTAAGTCCACGTTAAATTTAATAAAGTTACAAATTGTTTTTGTGCACACAAGATAAGTTTTAATGTGCGGATGTACACAGATTCAAGTGTTTTTAACATATTAACAGTTTGAGTAGTTATCATCGCTTTAAAGCAATTATTAAAGTTCACTCGATGTTTTGTTTAAACCAAGTAACGTAATATTGACGAAGTGCACCAACGTTTATTTGAATTGGACTCTTTATCGATCCACTTGGGAATGTGTTCTTTGGCCCGTTCAGATAAGCGACGAGTTGTCCGACCAATATATTTGTCACCGCAACTGCAAGTGAACTGGTAAATACAGTGGGAGTTGGAGAACATTGCTTTAGTTGTTTTTACGTTGGGCAAGGGTAGACCTGTTGTGGTACATAACATTCTCAATTGGGTCAACGAATATGTCCTTTTAATTGCACTTTTGAGCCTAATTTTTTGGAGGTTTATGACGTCATCTCCTTTAAACGGTAGTTTTATAAAACACAACTTGTTTTCGTTAATAACTTTTTCTTTAATTGTAAGTGACTTTGAATAGAAATTGATAAATTCTTCAAAATATCCATTAGTGGTTAGAGTTTGTTTGTGGCTTCTAATTCTTTATCAATAGTGTCACTTGAACAAATTTTATGTACACGGTTAAATAATGTTTTAACTGGTGCACGTTTTTGTTGAATTGGTTAAAAACTTTTGAAGTGAAGATATTGACTCGTCCAGGTAGGCTTGTGATAAATTTTACGTTGGATTGACCCATCATTTTTTCGTGTCAGTTTTACGTCCAAAAATTGATTGTATCATTTTCTTCAAACTCCCATTTGATTTTGATATTGGGATGAATGTTGTTAAAAATTTGCAGTAATTGATGAATGTCTTGTTTATTGTGAGCAACAATAAATATGTCATCAACATACCGTTTGTATACAACCATGTTTTCGATTGCTTTTTTCATTGAATCTTTGATTTTTGATAAAAAGATGTTCGCTAATGTTGGTCCTAACGGACTTCCCATGGCTACTCCATCCGTTTGAATATATGATTTACCGCAAAAATTGAATCTGATATTTTTAGTACAAAATAGAATCAGTTCTTGCAGATATTCAACCGGAAATTTGGTTTTGATTTCATTTGACATGATGTAGTCACTTAAATAATTCACAGTTTCTTCTAAAGGTACATTTGTGAATAGTGACTCAATGTCAATTGAGGCCATTATTTTGTTCCGAACATTTAATGTCTCAACGTGATCAATAAATTTAAATGTATCTTTCAGATTATTCACATTCATATGTTTTTCAACAGGATCAACTATTTGCTTAAGCCATTTGGCTAATTTATGATATGGCGAATTAACCATTGATAAAATTGGTCTAATGGGCACATTCTCTTTGTGTGTTTTTGGTAATCCATAAAGTTCAGGTGTAAGGCTACCGGTTGGTTTTAACTGTTGAAATTCCGATTCATTAATAAAATTGTGTAACTTAAGAATTTGGAGTTTATAATTTATTTGCCTTTCAATTAAATTAATGTTGTCCTTAGTAAATGTAGGCTTGAATTTAGACACATCGTTGAGAATATTATTTGTTTTTTGGATATAATCACTTGGTCACTTAGTCACTTGGTTTAAACAAAACATCGAGTAAACTTTAATGATTGTTTTAAAGTGTTGATAACTACTCAAACTGTTAATATGTTAAAAACACTTGAATTTGTGTACATCCGCACATTAAAACCTATCTTGTCTGCACAAAAACAATTTGTAACTTTATTAAATTTAACGTGGACTTAACATATGCATGTTGCATATGTGTATGTATGTATAGTTATAAATGTTAAGTTAATTACATCATATAATTTTATATATATATATACTGATTCTTTGTATGTTTGTGACTGAATAGAATATACGAAATGAATTCATCTCACAGTTTACGTCTTTTGTTATTTTTGTTTGGAATTATAAAGGAAACCCAATGCTTTAAATAATAATAAACAACATGTTACATCTATAAAGGTAATTATTCTTCCTGCTTATTGCATTAGTCAACGTTGGAGAAAAAAATAGTCTTTCCAAATTAATTTATGTTTTTGTTTAAATTTAAAAAATATTTAATAGTGTCTAACTGCATTTTATTAAAGTTGTATTTAATTTAAATTATAAGTATGTTTTTTCGTTTTTTTTGGTCTGACCAATTATTGTTGTTTGTAATCTGCCTATTTTAATTTGTGACTATTTACTAACCTTTATCCAGGGTATTATTTTATTAATTATACCATGCCTCTTTATGCATATTATATTGGACATGACTTTTATATATACGTTGATTCTGAGGTTTTATTTTGTTTGTACCATGTCTGCGGTAGTATTTGATAACTAATTTTGTTACAAATATTACACCTGTATTTGGTATATTTTTAGAACATAACATAATGCCATTAACCATATTGCCAACACGCTAGTTTGGCTGCCTTGTGTTTGGTATTTTTCGCTATCAATGCTAAGTTGGACTCTTCGATAAGTATTCAGTTCTGCTTTAAATTAAACAATTGTTTACATTTCTCTGTTAAAGTTTGTAGTTTTAATTTTGGATTGGCCTCCAGTTTTAATAATAATTAAATGCCAATATCAGTATTATATTGCGACTGCTACCCGGAGATAAATATTAAACATTTTAATTGATTAATTAACATTTGATTTAATTTAAACCGCTTAAATTCTTTATTAACTAATCCGTCAAAAATGATAAAATCATTTAATTTAATTTTTTTTAATAAAGAAAACAATAACATATACTGAACACTGACGATTTATCTCCAACAATTTTTAATAAATATTTTATTGTCACATTAAATAACAAGTCTGTAAATGTTTTGGGAAAATTGTAATAAATAAATTTGTTATAGTTATTTGTCTCCAGTTTTTTAATAGGTTTCTGGTTCTCCATTGATTATTTTTATTTTTAAAATTTTTGTTAAATATATTGTTAAAACGTTTAAACCACGTTTTAAAATTTTAGCCATTTACTAAATTAAAATTAAATTTAGTAATAACGCTAATAAAGCTATCTATAGTTTGATTTTGCAAAGTTACGTTTTCTGAACGCAAAAAACGCAATACTTGACGTTATTGCTTTAATTAAACGTAGTTAAGCTGCCTCAAATTAAATTTACCGTTGTTAAAAAATAAGTTTTAGTTCTTTTGCAAAAATTTACATGTTTAATGATTTAAATGGGTATGTGTGGGTTAGTTTTCCGTGGCCACTTTTTTATTTCTGGATGTTAGACGGATTATCGTTTAACTGAGCTACTTATTATCTGAATATTTTATTTTTTTAACCTTGAGAGTATCAGTGATTAAAAAAAGGGACACAAGGTTTAGATCATATTCAAATATTCCAAATTACACATAACATATATATAGAAGTGGGCTTGTTATCCACTCCACTGGCGGGCTGGCACATACTTTAACTTTATTAATTCCTCAAATAAGTCATTTATCGTTTATAATTTAATATTCTTTTAACAATAAAACTATAAATGCGGCATTACTCCTTAGGTAAATTAAGTTTTACTAAAATGCAATAAAAAATTAAGGTCATTATAAAAAAAACACAATAATTTTGTATTTTTAAACCAAGATCATCACAATTATAAAGTTGTGATTATGTTTATCATGTTGCTAGGGTTATGATTACATGGAACATCTTAAAGAACCGTTTTATGTAGCAAATAAAAATATATAAAAACGTAAACTGTAAGATGAAATTTTTTTATGTTTTTTTTGTAATTTATTTTGGCTACATTTAAAAACGGGATTTGCTAAAGTAACAATTCTGCAAGTCAATACATCTACTAAAACTACTAAAAAAATCAAAAATTATCTTCTATAATTAAGTGCTAAATTTTTTAGGTAATATTTCCAAAAAGAAATTTTAAAATATTAATTAGTAATTTTAATAAAAAAATTAACAAACAAACATCTGGGTACTTTTTAAATGTTGAACTACAGAACTATGTTGCTAGCATAAATAAATATAACTAAAAGCTGTTAATGTTATCAGTCAGTGTGGAATAAGTGTTAGCAACACATTTTTGTCTATAAAAATATATGCAAAACAACGTGCTTTTTTTGACAAAAAAAACAAGCAAAATAAACTGCTTTTGCATTAACACAAACCAGTAAATATTTTACAAAGTATACGCGTTTATTGTCGTTTAAATCAATTGCCGCTAAGATTAGGATAGAAAACAAATGCAAAGTAGCAATTAAACCAACAGCAAAAAGTAATTTTAAAAATATATTTAAAATTGTATCGCAACTGCCGAGAGTTAAAAAAACACCATTAATCTAATTAGTAAAATTAATTGTTTACATCCAACAATTAATAAACAACTGCACACATTGGTAAAGCATTTTTTTAAAATACTTTATCAATTTATACCAGATAAGGTTATGCATTTTCAATGAATATATATATTTATAAGAAAATGTTAGTAAATTAAAAAAATTAATCATACCTCGTGGACCTTTATTTAAAAAATATAATATAACATATTTAAAATTACATTTATGAATTGTTTTAATAATGTTTTAGTTTATAATTTGTAAATAAAACTTCTGGTGTTAAACAATTAAAAATTATATGTTGCAAAAAAATATTAAAAATATTAATGGCGTTTTCAATAAAAAAATTAATATATAAACATCTGGGTACTTTTTAAATGTTGGACTACATGATTAAGTTAATAGCATAAATAATAATGGTTATAAATTGTTAACGCTAAACAGTTATTGTGAAATTGGTGTTTGCAACACATTTTTTTGTTTTTAAAAATATACACAAAGCAACGTGCGTTTTAAAAAATATATATATAATTAATTTATAACAGATAAAATTATTTTTATTAATAATTAAATGTACATATAAAAAATGTTAGTAAATTAAAAATTTAAGTTATACCTGGTGCACCTTTATTAAAATATACAATAGAGTATGTTTACGGTTACATTTACAAATTGTTTTAATAATGCTTTAAGTTTAATTAATAAATAAAAACTCTGTTTTTAAACAGTTTAAATAATTGCAAAAACATTATTGCATTGACTAAATAAAATACTATTATGAATGCGGCATTAATGTTTAAGTAATACTTAAGATAACACATTTAATGTTACATTTATAAATGTTGGACTACATGACTATGTTGACAGCATAAATAAGAATAGCTAAAACCTGTTGATACTAAACAGTCAGTGTAGAATAAATGATAGCAACACATTTTGTCTATAAAAATGTACACAAAGCAACGTGCTTTTTTTGCCAAAAAACAACAAACTGCAAAATAGTAAATATTTTACAAAGTGTACGCGTTTATTGTCGTACAAATATTAGTTTTAATTATAATTTGATTGCTAAAATATTAATTTAAAATTAAAAAGAACAAAAATTAAAAATGTACTTTTTTTGTTGTGTTAAAAACTAAAACACTAAAATATCTTTAGCTAATTCAACAATTTGTTAAAAAGTAGGTTTTGAAATTTGAAAGATAAAAAGCCTTTAATAATTAATAAAAATTGTTTAAAAAACAACAAATGTGTTGAGAAAAAGATGTGGTCGTACAAAAAACAATAAAATGTATTACTTTTTTGTAATTTAATTATATTTAAATAAAAAACAAATTGGAAATAAGTTAATATAACAATCATGTTATCCAAAACTATTTGCTGATAAATATTGAATTTTAAATAAATAGGTAAAAATAATTGCCGCTAAAATCAGGATAGTGAGCAAATGCAAAGAAGCAAATAAACCAGCAGCAAAAAGTAATTTTAAAAATATATGTAAAATTGTGTCGCAACTGCCGAGAGTTAAAAAAACACTAATAATCTAATTAATAAAAAAAATAATTCTTTACTTTTAACTAATAATAAACAATTATGTATAATGGTAAAGCATTATAAAAAACACTAGATAATGTTATACATTTATACGACCATATATATAAATGCATCAAAATGTAATTCAAGATCAAAAAATATGTACTAATAACATTTCTGTAACTAAAATAATGTATACAGCTTAAACGCTAAAATACAATAAAGTAAAAAAACGTAAGAAAATAACTGCACAAATCTTTAAACAAGGAGGAAACTTAGTAACATGCAAGCTTGTTTATTTATTTAATGTTATATGGCATAATACACAAGTTTTAAATAATTGGTGACAAAAAGTAATTTTAACATTTTTTGAAAAGTAAATTTTGACGATGGCAATAATTGGTACAAAATAATTTTATGATTTGTTTTTGATAACGCGTTCTGCAAAGTAATTGTAAACCGTGCAAATTATGCAGTAGATACACTTTTTGAAAATAACAAGTAGATATTTAAAAACAAAAATAATATTATACATTTATACATTTTGCGTAACATTAGTAAACATATTTAAAAATTTTAGAAATTACTTGTAATAATAACAATAACAATATTTTTTAGATTTTTTGTAGAAAACCGTTAAGTTTACAAAGATTATATATATATATATATTGTTTTTTATTTCAAAATTTAATTTATTGTAATTAAATAAAAAGTGGTTATACTGATGTGTTTAAACTTGCAGTAAAGTACATCAATGATTTTCTCTGTTACCGTTTTTGTTTATTTTATTTATTAAATTAACTGTAAATCTGCCTATGACAATTGTTCAAAAAATATAATTTTAACTACAATATGTTTTAAAAGTTATTTTAACAATATTTCTAAACAATTAACATTAAAACATTATTTATTAAAAATAATTTTTTAACAAAGCGTTTAGCAAAAACAAAGATTAATAAAGCATTTAAACTAAAATAGGAAAGTATATGTACTTGTAACAACATTAAGTGTCTTGAGGTAATCATAAATAGAAAACTTACCTATTGTATTTATGTAATTTATTTATTTATACAAAGCAAATATTTGTGGCACTACATAAAAAGATTAATAAAACTAAATGTTTATAAGTATAGTACAAAATTATTTTTTTTATTTTAGCTTTATCCTTTAATGTTATATTGGTTACCTGTATACTTTACTCGTTTATTAAAACAAGATTAAGGTGTTTTAAAAAAATGCATATTTTTGGTAGTTTAATTTGCGGAAATTAAATATTATGTTTTATTAAATAGTATTGTTAATAAATGTTTATAATTTTTTATGCAATTGGTATTGAAAATTAAAAGCACTAATACTCAACAAGTTCATACAACTGTAAACAAATCTAAAACTTTTGAAAACACCTGGAGAATTTAAATGTATAAAAACGTTTAAATTAATTAATATATTATTATATTTATACAAAGTATTAATTAATCTTATTTGTAACATTAATTAATAATATTAAACAATATTCAATATTTTAAACGTAACATTAATTGTGTTCACAAGCATAAATATATACATAAAAAATAAATGTTTGTAAATTTAAAATTTTAATTATACCTTGTTCACCTTTATTAAAATTTAAAATATAATGTATTTAAAATTACATTTATAAAAAGTTTTAATAATGTTTTAATTTTTAATTTGTGTATAAAAACTCTGATTTAAAACAGTTTAAATAGTTGCAAAAAACATTAATGCATTAACAAACTAAAATAATATTATGGATGTGAAACTACTATTTAAATTATACTTAAGATAATATACTTAAGGTTACATTAACAAAATGTTTTAATAATGTTTTAGTTTTAATTTTGTAAATCTGGTATTACACAATTTTAAAAAATACAAAAAGAAATAAAGATTACCTACATTATTGCATTAATATAATGTTATGAATGAGGTATAACAAGTATTAATTAAAGTATTTATAAAATTACATTAGATAACTAATACAAATATTTAATTTAAACATTTTAAACAGTATGTGTGCTAAACATTTTAACAAATGTTTAAGTACAAAGTTTTATACAAATTAGTATTGCAAAAATATTTATTTTAATAATTTAATCCTACCTTTATCACCTTCATTAAAAACATAATGTATTGGATTTAAGGTTACATTTATAAATTGTTTTAACAATGTTTTATTTTTAAATTTGTAAAAATTAGCATTTTTTTAATAATTTTACAATATTTGTCATTTGGTTTATACAAAACATCGAGTTAACTATAATAATTATTATTATAAGTGTTGATAACCACGCAAGCTACTACCACTTAAATCTATTAACATAAATACATCAGAACCCATTTTGAGTGCACAAAAACAATTTGTAACTTTATTAGATTTAACTTTTACTTAACATAATTATGTTGCGTATCCGTATGCTAGTGTAGTAATTAATGTTAAAACAAATACACCATATTATTATAGTTTTAGGTGTATAAATACTAATTTTTATATCCTTGTGATTAAAAAGATTATACAAAGTAAATTTACTTTACGTCTTCTATTATTTTGGTTTGGAATATTATTTTAATATTTTACTTTGTTAATAAAAACATTTTTTGATAATATTATTTTTGGTTAATTACAAGATTGCATAACAATACAAATAAATATTATAAATGTGGTATTAAACATATTAAGAATAGCGTTTTTAAATTTAAATAGATTATGTGGTTTATCTTACACATAACAAAATGTTACAAGTTAATACGCGAGTTGAGTAAAAGCAAAGCTCTTTTTAATTTTTAGTTTTATTTACTAAAGTAAATAGTGAGGTAAAAAGAAATTAGTCATAAAAAAACTTTAAAATTGAAACAAAATTAAGATAGATAGTAAAAATTAACAATTATAAAAAACAAACAAAATAATAATAAATCAAGTTACGTATTAAAATACAAATACACTGCAATAAGTTTTTTTTAAAGAAAAAAGAATAAAAAATAAATAACGTTTCAGTAAACGTGTAGCTTAAAGCGCTCCTCACTTTTACAAAAAGCAATGACTAGTACACAAAAATTACTAAATTTAACTTAAGTAAGCATATACACGGAAATATAAAATAAATATGGTAAATATAAAAAAATTAATTTTACCTGTTAAACATTTGTTAGAAAATGTAATTTATTATATTTAAAGCTAAATTTATAAAGTTTTTAATTAATGCTTTAGTTTATGCTTTCTAAATAAATACTCTAATTGTCAGCAGAAAGTAATAAATATTATCTACATTATTGTATTAACAAAATAAAATTATATTCAAAATGCGTTATCACAAGTGTTAATTAAAGTTTTTGTAAAATTTAAATAATTTATAAAAACATATTATGCATAACAAAATACCAGTACAAAATTACACATTTAATTGTTAATTGTCAATTAAATAATACATTATTAGTTTATTTATTTTTTTTAAATTAACAATTATCATTTTTTTTAATTCAATAAACACTTTATATGTACATATTTTAAACCATTTCTATAATAATTGGGCAAATATTTTAACAATGTTATGCAAATTAATTTTGCAATAACTGCTTGTAATTTTAATAAACTAATCCTACCTTTGGGACCTTTGTTAAAAAATATAATGTTTTATATTTAATGTTAAATATATAAATTATTTTAACGTTGTATTAGTTTTTAATTTTTAAAAAAACAGCAACTTTTTATTGTTTTATTGTAAACAAACCACAATATAAATAAACATTATAAATATAAAATTATAAACGTATTAATAATAACTTTTCCAACAATTGAGTAATTTTGTGATTAAGTATAAATAATAATAATTGTTTAAAAACAATTTATCAATTAAACTTTTAACATTTTTAAATATATCTGTTTAATTTATTATTATTAATTATTATATTTATTAATTTTTTATTTAAACAAAGAAAAATTACAATTTTACAACCAAATTTCTAATATATAGTACTTTGTTAATGTAACTTTTAAAAAATTTTGTAGTGAAATTTATATAAATTTAATATAATTAATAGTAATGTTTTAACTACAAATAAAAAATAATAAGTGATTACTCAATTATAAAAAATTAAAATACAAAAAAACAAATTTTTACCTACACATAAATGTATGTTTATACATTTTAAAATTTAATTTTACCTTGAGGACCTGTATTCAATGTATAATTTTATATATAAATTGCATTTATAAACTGCTTAAATAATGTTTTAATTTTTAATCAGTAATTAATATTTGTCTTGTAATAGTAATGTAGTTTAGTTATAAGTATAAATATTTAAAGTAAACAAATATTATAAATTCAGCATTAAAATATTAATACTGGTTTTTTTCAATAAAATATATCTTTGTGTTTGTTTAGCACATTCAAAATAAAATTACAGATTTGCATTTTTTTAAAAATAGTATAAATTGCAAATTACAAAAATAGATATTTATTTTAACGTTTTTAATTTTGTAGTTTGCAAATCATTAATATTAACCATCAAATATTAATATTGTTGATTGTTTACTTATATGGAATGCATCATTGTTAAAAACGGAAAAACAGATATTAATGTTAAAGTTTGATCTAAAAAAATAATGTCAGTATTCTATAAACTTAATTTAATATAATTATGCTGTTTTATTTATTTAAACAAAAACTTTTGTTTAAACGCATCAATAATTATTCCTATGGTAATACATAAAATTAAAACGTAAAAGGGAACAGACAAGATTGATAACATGGTACATTTTTTATTACTTGGCGCGATTACATTTTAAATTATGAGATTATACAAAAAACTAACTCATGTTTACTACATAATATTATTATAATTAAATTAAAAAATACTTGATTAAATTCTATTTTATATGGAATTAAACAAAATGTTTGAAAAAATGTTTAATTACATACAAACATGTTGTTGTTTTATGTTCTTTTTGAATTACGAGACTTTGTTGTTGCTCCTTGTTGTTGACATTTTGTTTTATTACCCCATGCTTATTTTTAAATTAAAAAAGTTTTGTAATAACAGTAATAAATTGTTTATTTATTTATTTATTTTATTGTATAATGTAAATAACTAAAAAACAGAAATCTTTAATGTATTAGTTAATTAAAATAATGATCTACTGTGTACATTTTACGTGGATAACGTATATTGTATTATACTTTTAAAAATTTATATTTTAGTCAAACAAAAAAAATTTATAATTAAAATAAAATTTGTATTTATAAAATTGTTTACATACATTGCAAACAAAAATACAATTTTATTTTTTAATTATTTTAAAATACAATGCAAACAGTTACACGTTTATTTGTTTTAAACTAGAAATGCTTCTATTTATCTTGTCTCAAGCTTAAATAAAATGAAAGGGTTCAACGCAAGTTTAACAATTTGGCGTCTACAAAATATTATACTGCTATTAAAACAATGACAAAATGACATTTTGAAAAACACTAGCAATAAGTAATTGCACGTATCCGGATAATAGAGCTACACAAATTACGGTGTAAAATAAAAACAGAAAAAAAACTCAGTTTTTAAGTTACAGAATATTCAATGTCAAAAACACAACTAATGTTGGAACATGGAATGTAAACACATATTTGAAATAAACAATTAATACAAATTTATCAAAAATAAAATAATAAATATTCAAATGTTAACGTTTTACATAAAAAAAAACATTATTTTAATAATTACACTTTTAAAATTAATATATTTTAACTAAACGAAAAACATAATTTTTTACTAGAATAAACTTTTTATTTATAAAAATGTTGAGAAAACAAAAATATTATATATATATATATATATATATATATATATATATATATATATACATATAATGTTATATGATAATGTACATAAACATAATCAGTACGGTAAACATGTAATTAATAATGTATTTAAAATTAGTGTACAATTAATAAATTATTATATGGCACAGCCACATTGTGCTGCAAAAAGTCTAAATTAGTTTAAATCAGTACGTTAATAAAATTATTCCTATTTTAACAAATTTGTTGCTAATTATATTTTATTTGATTCCAAATTAATAATGATTTTAGATAATTATGGCAAACATAAATAATTTTATTAAATAGTTTTTGTTTTTATGTGTAAGTAAAACTTTTTAATTTTTTTATAAGTTTTGAATTTGTTAAAATTTGTATGTAGTGTTTAACTATTATTACATTTAATATTAGTGCATTTACAATGTTTAATACCAAAAACATAACTAGTGTTTAAACATGGAATGTGCACACAGTCCATTAAAAAAAGAAACAACTTAAGTAAATTAAGTATTAGTAAAAATGCAATAAAAATGTCAAGGCCATTTTAAGAATTAAATATTTATTGCTTATTTTAAATCAAAATTTAACAAATAAAAATCTGGGTAATTTTTAAATATTGGACTACATGTTTATGTTGATTGCATAAATAAAAATAGTTATAATTTGCTAATGTTTTAGTTATTGTGGAATAAGTGTTAGCAAAACATTTTTGTTTATAAAATTATGCACAAAACAACGTTTGCTTTGTTATAACAAAGAACAGCAAGCGAATTAAATTATACTTGTATCAATAAAAAGTAGTAATTATTCTACAAAGTGTACGTGCATATTGTGGTACAATTGTTGGTTTTGATTACAATTTGGTTGTTAAAAAATTGGTTTAAACTTTAAAAAAAGTAAAAATTACAAAATTTACTTGGTTTTATTTCAAATATAAAACATTTAAATGTTTTAAACTTATACTATAATTAGTTTTAGAAAACGTTTAATAATTAATAGAAATTGTTTAAACTAACGCTAAATGTGTAAATTGTAAGGTGTAATTTTACAAAAAATAATAATTTTTTTATCACTTTTTTAAAATTTAATTAATTTTAAACAGTAAACAAAATTAGAAAAAAACAAATCTTACAATTTTGTTATGTAGAAAATATTTAATAGTAAATATAGTACTTTAACTAAATAAGTAAAAGTGATTACTGCAAAAGTAAAGTTAAAGAACAAATGCGAAAAATCAGGAAAAAGCAGAAAAAAAAATAATTCCAAGAATGTGTATAAAATTAGAAAACAACTGCCAAAAGTTAAAAAACACCATTATACTAAATAAAAACAAAAATAATGGTTTGCATTTAACAATCAATAAAAAATTGTATACATTGGTAAAGCATTTTTAAAATATACCTAATTAATTTATGCTAAAAAACGTTATAGATTTTTAATGAATATATATACATGTAATATAAATTTTAATAAATTAAAAAATGTAAATATACCTGCTGGACCTTTATTAAAAAATTAATAAAGCATATTCAAAGTTAAATTTATAAATAATTTTAAAAATATTTTATTTTTTAAATTATAAATAAAAACTCTGGTGTCAAACAATTAATATTACTAACGGTAGTAAATTACAATTAGCTTAAATAATTTAAAAAAATTAAATTGCTAAAAATTACGATGAAATAAATAAATGTTATAATTTTGTTTTAATGATTAAACAAATAACAGATTCATTTAATGTAAGTAATAAAATTTTACATAAAGTTTTAACAAGAAATATGTATTATAAATTAGTAAACAAAATAATTTGTTTATTATTACGAAAAAAAAACAAGTCAATTAAACAAATATAAAGCAAAAAATTAACTAATTATTTATATTTATTTAGCCGCGATTAGATAAAATCACTTAATTTACAGTTGAAAATGTGATTTAATATACAAACTATAAACTGTAAAATCCATTACTGTTTATAGTTCCAATATTATTAAATAATACATTTGCATTTATAAAAAAGGTTTTTTATTATCTTTGTAGATATTATGGAATTAAGTTTAATTAACTACTAGCATAAACTAAAAAACTAGCTACTTGAACAGGTCAAAATTTAAAACTATTTTTTTTTATTTTTACATTTAGTACTTTAAAATATTTTACAAAAATTATTTTTTAAAAGTAAACATTCTTTTGAGGCAAACGTTAGCTGTTATTTTAGTGCTGGTAGTAGAATTTAAACTCATGGTTACCAGGTTTTAAATTTGGGTGCTGTAACGCTAGAACACTGGAATAAACTACAACAAAATGCTTTAGGGCATTTAGTGGATGTGCAAAATATTGTTTTAGTGTATACGTTAATAAAGGTAAGGTGCTTTTTATTATAACTTAAAGTTTAAGTTATTTTTAATGTTTAGTCTAAAAACTCATTAAATAACAAAAAAGTAAGTTTTATTTAATTACTTGTTAAATTACGTTTTAGCAATTTTAAACAAGTGGTAACAATGTAAGGCATACTCAAAAAAAAATTTGACAAACTTAACAAAATTATATTAGTAATTTAATTAATACCTATCCAAAACGTTTAAGCAAAAATATATAAAAACCATGGTTATTTTTTAAATTACTCAATTTTTAAAATTGGCGATGCTTATTATCGATATATGTACACATTTTATAATTTAATTTATTATTAAGCAAATAATGTAGTAGTATTTTCATCTAGTCAAAATGTAAAAAATCTGGGTTTTTTGTTTATAATAATGTTATTTGTAAACAAAATTAATTTAATTAATTTAATTATTTGTGTTAATAGCTAGTTTATTTAAGTGGTTAGATACAATATGCCTAAGTAATGTAAGAAAAGTTTACTTTAACACCACTTATTTTAACCCTTGTATATAAATGTGATTTAAAGCTCGGAACTGAAATAATTAATACAACTCAAACGTTAGAAAACAATAAATTACAAAGACCCAACAAGATAATTGCACAAATTTTTAAACACGGAGGTAACTTAGTAACATGTAAGTCTGTTTATTTATTTAATGCTATATGGCTTAATCAACAAGTTTTAAATCATTGGCAACAAAAAGTAATTGTGACTATTTCAAAAAATGAATCTTATTGTTTGTTTTTGGTAAGGTGTTCTGCAAAGTAATTGTAAACCGTATAAATTATGCAAAAGATAATCATTTTTAAAAGTAACAAACAAGTGTTTAAAAATAAAAAAGGTATTAAACAAAAATTTATCCTTTGTAATATTATTAAACAAATTCAAGAATTTTAGCAATTACTTACAATTAGTTTTATCAATTTTGTAAACACTTTAAACAATGTTTATTGATAGTCTTTAAAAAACCGTTAAGTTTTTGGATTATTATTAAAGTATGTAAACATTTTGTGTTTGTTAGACAAAAATATAATTTGTTGTTACTAAACAAAAAGTGGTTAAACTGTTGTGTTTAAAATTATAATGAAAGTACGTTAAAAATATACTTTGTTATCGTTTTTGTTTATTCTGGTAATTAAATTGATTATAAATTTGTCCATAATAATTGTTCAGAAATATTATTTTAATTACAATATTATTAATGAAATAAATAATGTAATAATAATAATAATGTTAAATTTTTAAAATTTTATAAATAAATTTAATGACAAAATGAATTTTGTTATAAAAATGTGTATTTATAATTTTAAAAATGATTTTGATTCTTAATACTCCAGTTAACATTTTTTGTTTTTCATAAACTATTGTAAACATTTTTAATAACCAACTCTTTTTGTTTGTAAAACTCATGTTGTACAAAATAATTTTAATTTGTATTATTTACTTTTGGTACTTCAAAAATAATTTTTTTTAATATTTTATTATTTAAAAATAATTGAAATATTAGAATTATATTAAGATTTGCGTTGTTTCTTGGTTATTTTATAAATATAAAGTTTGTAATTGTAATCGTAAAATTTATTAATTTTATTACACGATATTATTTTATAAATTTTAAAAGTAACATTAATTTTGTTCACAAACGTCATTTAATAGGACCTGGGTATACCTATACATAAAAAATAAATATTGTTAAATTAAAAATGTTAATCATACCTTGTTCACCTTTATTAAAATATATAATATAGTGTATTTAAAGTTACATTTATAAATAGTAATAATAATGCTTTAGTTTTTAACTACAAAATAAAATCTCTTATCTTAAACAGTTATAAAAAACTAAAAAAAACATTATTGCATTAACAATGTAAAATAATATTATGGATGCGGCATCACACGTATCAATTAAAGTGTTTGTAAAATTATATTAAATAACTAATACAAATATATAATTTAAACATTTTAAACAATATGTGTGCTAAACTTATTAACAATGTTTAAAATGCCAAAGCTTATACAAATTTTATTTTGCAGTAGTTTCTGTTATTTTAAGAAAATAATCTTACCGTCTTTACCTTTATAAGAAAACATCATGTATTATATTTAAAGTTACATTTATAAATTGTTTTAAAAATGTTTCAGTTTTTAGTTTGTTAAAAACAAAAGTTTCTTTGTAGTATTATTACAAGTAAACTACAGTGTAAATAAATATTATAGATGTACAACCAAAAAAGTACTAATAACAGCTTTTTAACATAATACAACAATTAACTAGAACTTAAGTTAAAAACATACAATTCACTAATAAAAAATATTATTAACTATAGTACATGAATTTGTTAATAAAATGTTAAAATTTTTACAATGTTAATAATTTAAAAAACATTTACTTTTAGTCATATTTTTGCCAGTTATTTCCAATCTTAGTTTATCAAGGTACCAATAAAATCTTTAAAACTTGATTTTTTATAAAATAAACCATATTGTTTATAAGTAATACGTTAATTTACACTTGTTAACTTATCTTTTTAAAACACCAAACATAAAATTAATAACACTTAAATCCGGGATTTTGGAAATCAAATGTACAAAAGTCTATTTTTTGGTTAACAAAGTTTTTACGGTCTAAATAGTTCAAACACATAGTAAATTGCAAGTTATACTAAAAAATATATTACCAATTCATAAATGTACACTAAACCATTATTTTAAACATTTTTAACATTTTCGACACTTTTCAGCGTTTTATCTATGTAGATAACACATTTAACCTACTTATTTTATAAAAATTGTGACGTTTAGAAATATGCACACTGCTCTTGACTTTGGAATGTTAAATGTTAAATCCGTAAATAACAGCACAATCATTGCTTTTTATAATCATTTAAAATAAATGTTATACTTCATTAATTTAAACCTTGGTGTACAGCTAAATAAAACATCAATTATTCCAAATGAAAATATTTTTGCTAATTTTATGCATTTTCTAAAAAACTAATATTAAAATTTTTAATTTTTTTTTATTTCTTTTAATTATATTATTATTATTATTATTATTATTATTATTAATTTTGTTATAATAAAATTAACACTTTTTGCTTGTAAATCTATGGACTCCATATATATATAATTAAGAAAATGTTTTATTCACAAAAATTTACTACATACTAAACATATTTATTTTACAAAATTTTAAAATTTACATTTATCACTTAGATTTTAATACAAAATTTAACCTAATTTAATTTTATTAGCTAATAAAAATTTACCGTAATCTTATGTAAATTGGTAGAATATACCAAACAAAATTACCCTAAAAATTTTAAACTAGCCACATTGTACTTATTTATTAAATCGTATATTTTTTTATTGTACCAATGTTTATTAAATAAAAGATTTTTAAAATTATTAATATTAAAATATTATTAAGTTGCTATTACTTAATCAAAATTTTTTGTTTATATTAAGTACATATTTTTACAAAAAATAACACTTATTTTTTTTTTAATAATTTTTATTAATTCAGTTAATAGATATATTAAAAATTAAAACTATTAATTTTTTTTTGTAAAAAAATTTTTTAGATAGTTAACTAATGTATAAAAACAACAAAAATAATTTCTATTATATAAATATGTTAACAGTTTATTTCTTATTTTATATTTAAAGTTACATTTATAAATTGTTATAATAGTGTTATATTTTTTAATTTGTAAATAAAAACTTTAATATTTAGCAATTAGAAAAAATGTTAAAAAATAATAAATATAACCTACATTATTGCACTTACAATTTAAAATGATATTATAGTTGAGCATTACATTTATTAATTAAAAAGCTTAAAAGTTAAAATAATTAATAAAAACATATAATACTTAACAAAAATGCATTATAATTTTGTTTATTTTTAAAAAAAGGATTAATAATTTTTTATTTAACAACCAATATATATATACAAAATGGTACTTGTCAGTGAACTCTTATTTTTCATTTTTTGTTGTTTTAAGTTAAAAGTTATATTTTTTTCAACAAAGTAATTATGCTAAAATAATATGGACTATCAATACTTAAAGTCAATTGTTTTTTAACTTTTTTATAATTATAAATGCCTAAGTGTCTTGGAATTTTTAGATAAATGGCATTCAAGTGGGTAAATGGTAATAATTACAATTAAAATTTTTATACATATTAAGTTAATAACATAAAATGATTACGCAACACAAATTTCAAAAAAAAAGTTTTTTTTTAGATAATTTTATAAATGTTTACATAACCCAGCACACGTCATTGCATACACTATATATAAAAAAATTAATTAGTTTTTAAATTTTATATGTATAGAAAATTTAACATTAATTATGGTGTGAAAAGATCAAAAAATATTTTTAATTACTTGACTTCTCATTTTTGTTTTATTAACTTATCCAACATTTTAGTTTAAACTTTTGACTTTGACACAATTTTGAACATTTATCGTATGAGTTTAAATACTTGAGGCTATTTTTTAACTGCTATACATTACGAGCAAATCAAAAAAAAGTTATAATATGGGTTTGACTGTTGAACAAATAGCGGATTTATTTAATATAAGTACAAGAACTGTATACCGTGTGTTAAATGATTATACACGTTCAAGAACAGCAGGAACAGGACCTGCACTATTAACAAGTAAACGAGAGTATACGTTTATTATCAACAAATTAAAAAAAAGAATGAAGCCTATTCAACAAATACAAAAAGAAGAATTACCCAATTTTTTGTATTTACGTATTCGTAATCGGATAAAATCGGCTAATCTGCAGTTAAAAAAACGCTAAAAATGTTCTTTAAACTACAATACACAAAAAAAACGTGTGAAATTTGCCAAAACATATAAACATTATGTTTTTGGAGATCGGTGTTTTTTACAGACGAGTGTGCTTTAAAATATGAACCAATAACAGTGCACTCCACGGTCATTTGTAGTTCAGATTTTTTTTAAGATAACGATTGCATTGTTAAAAAGGTTGCACATCCATTATGTCTTTATGGATATTTTGTAATTAAGTACGGGCGTCTACCAAAATAGAGCCAAACAAGTAGCCATTTAAACAATTCAGAATTTGTAGCTATTTTTAATAATTTTTTTAAATCTGAACTACGACAAAATGCTTCAGGGCATTTGGTAGTTGTTCAAAATAATGCTCCAGTGCATACATTCAAAAAGGTAACTTGGTTTTTATTATAATCTAAAAATTAACGCATTTGTTTGTTGTTTAGACTAAGAATTCTTTAAATAGCAAAAAGCTGAGCTTTGTTTAATTGCCTCCATACAGCCCAGATCTCAATGTAATTAAAAAATGTTTTTAGTTATCTTAAACGAGAGGTAAATAGGACGGAAAATTGAGGCACACTTACCGAAAAAATTAATTATGTTTTGGACAATCGAATTCCACAAAATTATATTAATAATTTGGTCAATTCCTATCCAAAACGGTTAAAGGAACTTATTAAAAAGCATGGCTATCTCCTGAATTATTAATTTTGGACAATTGGTAATGTCTACTTTCTATATATATACATATTTTATATTATAATTTATTTTTAAGCAACATAGTAGTTTTTTCATGTTGTCGAAATGTGTAAATATTACGTTTTTGGTCTAAGCAAAAAATTGATAATGTTATTTGTAAAAAGGAAATAATTTTAGTGTTTTGAATATTGGTATTGCTAATGTGATGTTTAATACTTATTCTAGTGCAATGTCAATGTGCCTAATATGTTTAAATAATGTAAGGAAAGTCAATCAATTTCAATGTGTTAATTTTGACAGTTCCCATTGTAGCCCTTGTATCTTTAAATAATAAATCGACAAAGAATATTTAATTTTTTAGTAATAACTATTTAATTAATTATTATTTATCACTATAATTACTCATTTTTCTTTTAAATAAAGAAAAATTACATTTTTAAAATTTGTAATTTGCTTTTATTTGTTTATTTAAAAACAATAATTTAAATTATTAAATTAAATTAATGCTGTTTTAATCCTATTGAATAAACGCTGGTCATAGTTGGTTTGTTTTCTGTTATTATAATTTATATATGCAAACAACTAATAACTAATTATCTTCAACTAATAAGTATTAGATTTAATTATTAGACAACTTCCGTGTACATATTATAAAGTTACACAATTATAAATTTACAAAAATATATAATACAGTTTAAAAATAAAATGCACAAGAATAAATTTTAAAATAAAATTAATCGCTGATTAAAAATGCTTACATTAAATTACAAACAAAATAAAGATTATCCACAATATTAAATTTGTAATTTTTTTGTTTTTTATTTATATAAATATACATTTTTATAAAATAATAAACTTTTCAGTTAAATTAATTAAGTACATTTTAAGTTTTATCTATGTATCGATATAATAAATTTTACAACTAAATCACTAATAAATAATATTTTACCCAATAAGTTTATTAACATTGTTAATGTAATTTTTTTTAAATATTGTGTTTGAAGTTAAACGAGTTTAATATAATTGATTGATGTTGCAATAACAAATAAATGGTAACAAGTGTTTACCCAATTTGCAAAATTAAAATGCAATGCAAAGTACGTAAATAGTAGTAAACTTAAAATTACATTCCTACCTGCTTCACCTATAATAAGAAACATAACAAAATATAATGCAATACATTTTGCATTTAAATGATAGAAAAATGTTTGTACATATTAAAATTAAATTATACCTGCTACACCTGTTTTTAAAAATACAATTTTATAAATAAATATTATTTATAATGTTTTATTTTTTAATTAGTAAATAAAATTTGTTCTGCAATAGTTTTAGTTTTAAGTATCAACTTTTTAAGTAAACAAAAATTATTAATAAAGCATAAAAAAGTATTAATAATAGCTTTTGAAATAAAAATTATTTTGTGATTTGTACAACACATAAAAAAATGCAAATATAAAATAACATATTTATTAATTTAGTATAAATTTAAATTACATATTTAGTTATTTATTTTGACTCAACAATAAACGATTTTAATATTATAATGTAAAACCATATAAACGGTATACGTTTGTAACATATTTCTACATTTTTTAAATTTAAATTAATATATAAAGTGTGTTTTACAATAAATTTAAAACACTTGTTTATAAAAATAGAAATAAAGATAAATAATGATATTACAACAGTGTGTAGCTTTAGAGGAAAATAACAAACGTACCGATTTTGTAAAACTAGCAGTTTATTTGTGTTTATAAAATTGAACACCTAGGCTTTATTGCATGTATAAATTAATTTAAATATTGTTTTACTTTATGTATAACAAAAGGTAAGCTAATTTAAATTATTTTTTTAATATTAATTTACATTTAAATAAACAAAAACATAATACTTGTAATTTAACTACTTATTAATAGAATTAATTTTAAATAACATACAATATAATATAATTGTAGTTTATTTGTTTTATTTCATTTATGATATAAATATCTAAAAAATATAAATCTCTAGTGTAATAGTTAATTAAAACAATAATCTACTTTATAAATTTTTAAATGTATAAGTATTATTACTTTTAATGTTTAATGCAGAATTAAAAGTGTTTATTAAAAATAACTCCTTCCAGTTTGAACTAAAAATAATTTAATTTAACCAGTATTAAGCCTAAATAAAAATAAATAAACACAAAGTTAACATTTTACAAAAATAATAAAAAACGTCAATTCGGAAAACAACGGCAAAAAAATAATTGCACATATTCTAATAATATGTTTAAGTAAAAACCGAAAAAAGTTATATTTTTAATTTGCAGATTCTTTAATACCAAAAAGATTACCAATGTTGAAATTTGAGCACATTATTTTGTAGTAATTTATTAAAAAGAAAAAAAACAACTTAAATGTTAGTAAAATGCAATAAAAAAGTCAGGATTATTTCAAACAGATTTAACACCAGATTTGCAAATGTAACAAGTGTGTAAGTATATGACTCTACTAAGGCTACGATTAATTACAATTTTTGTTAAATAATGTTTAAAATATATATAATATAATTTACAACAAAAAATTAATTATTAAAGCTTTAGATTTAATATTTAAAGTTATTATTAATAATTTAATACTAAATTTTATAAAAAAAATTAACAATTAATAAATATAAAATGTATTCTATTGCAATAAATTTTAACAATATTGAAATAGTGTTAAATTATTAGCACTAAATATTTTATAATTTTTTACTTTATTTCTATTTACAAGCTAAAGCGTAATGTTTAATTACATATACATGTAACAATTAATTAAAACAATAATTTATTGCATAATTTATTACAGGGTAATTTTTATTTATTTATACTTTTAAAATTGTTATATTTTAATTAATATTAAATCAAATTATTGACTAGGATAAACTTGGTATTTTTAATTGTATCTACTAACATCTTATATTTTATTATAATATTATTTTTAATTATTTTTAAATGTAACTTATATAATTGTAAACACAAGTGCTAAATAAATTTTATTTTTATAAATTATAATCTACAGTTTTGAAATTTAATCAAAATAAACTTTTATTTTTAACACAGTTATGGATAACAATAAATATTACTTAAATTATTAAAAATGTATATATAATAATAAATATATTATATAGCTAAATTTTTTTTAAATATTTGTTACATAATAAATGTTTTTCAAATTATAAATAAAAATTATTATTATTATTGTTACAAAACCCTTTTGTCTTTAAAAGTAAGCATGAGTCATTAAGACAATAATTACAGCAATAAACAACAACAACAAAGTTTCGTAATTTTATAAAAACGTAAAACAATAAAATCTTTTATGTATTTAAACATTTTGTTAAACGTTTTGTTTGATATATATATATATATATATATATATAATAATTTAAATTATCATTTTGTTAAACGTTTTGTTTGATATATATATATATATATATATATATATATATAATTTAAATTACTATTTTATTACTAATTTTAATTCATGTATTACAGTAACGTTTAAAAAAATTGTAAAAAAACTTTATTTAAGCTTAATATAATTGACAAATGTTACAATTACACATACATATTAACATACACAAAAATAATTTAATTTAGTTAATCTCAAGCCTAGATAAACAAGGATAATTTAAGCGCAAGGTTAGCAACCTGGCCTTTATAAAATTTATACTGCAACAAAAGCAATCAAGGAAACGCCATTCCGGCAAACAAAGGCAAAGCAATGATTGCACGTATTTAAACGACAGAGTTACACAAATGACATGGTTAAATAAAAGCCAAAAAAAATTTAATCTTTGATTTGCAAAATGTTTAATGCTAACAAGATTTTGTTGTTGTTGTTTTTCTGTAATTGTTGTCTTATTGCCCCATGCTTATTTTTAGAGCAAAAGGGTTTTGTATAATATATAATAATATGTTGATAAATTTAACAATTTAATTTTACCTGGTGGACCTTTATTAAAAACACAATGTTTTACATTTAATTTTAATTTTATAAATTGTTTTAATAATGCATTTGTTTTTAATTTGTAATAAACAGAAGTTTTTAATAATATTAGTTTAAGTAAATTACAAAGTTGTAAAAACAAACTAAATAATTATTACAAACATGACATCAAAATACGTAATAAAAACATTTCTAAAAATTAAAATTAATTTATTTGTTTTATACAACAAAACAAAATGCAATAATATAATTACATATCTACGTTTTAACTATAAAGTACATAATACTTAATTAGCTATTTATTTGTTTTCAAAATAGTGTAATGCCATCATTCATTAATGGTAGCACTAAAAGTATAAAAACTTTAAATTTTATTAATTTTTGTTAAATTAAAGAGGTTGCTTAATTTTAATTAAAACAATGTTTTACCTTATATGTAACAATCAAACTTTATATTACGTTAAACTTCTAAATTATGTTGTTTTATAAAATAGAATTCATAATCTACATCATAATTAACTTGTTATAGTTACAATTGACTTTCAGACAAAGTAAACTCTAATATTATTTTATTTTTTTATTTACTTTAATTTATAATACAAGTAGCTAAAACAATTTTAATATATAAAAATAAAATTGTTAATAAAAAATTAACAACTACAGCAATTAATTATAAATCTGTAGCTTTTATTGTTATTTGCAGTTAATTTTATAACACATTTCAAAAAATTATATATTTGAAATAAGTTTTGTTACAACATAGTTTAACGATGTTTAAAATACTGTTAAAATATTAATTGCTAAACGTAGTTTTTTAAATTTTATGATATTTAGTTTATTTATATTTATAGCTTTAAACGTCATAGTTAATTGTACGCAACAGTTAACAGAATTAATACCTTACGCATGTCATATTAAACATAACTTTTAAATATGCGTTAATTGTGAGTTTGTTTTTTTAGCCTATATAATTCAATTTAATTTTATTTATTTATTTATTTATTTATTTATGGATTGATGTTAGATACTGCTAATTGTATTGTATTTTTATAATTGTACATATTTTTTGTGTACGAAACCTACTTTTACTATAATAATAATAATATTTATGCAGCAGATGTCTTGTTATAAATTGCTTTAATTAAATATAAGTGAGCATAAGTTTAATTTTTTACCGACATTATATGCCAGCCAACACTTTTTTTTTCTTGTTTTTTACATTTTTTTATATAAGAAATTGCTGTTTTTGGTCAGCATTTTTTATTTAGAATTGTTTGTACTTTTAATATTTATTAGTGCCTTTTTTATATAAGTTTTTACACAATTTAATTGTTTTCTCTTTAATTAACCATCGTTTCTTTTATCTGGCAACTTCTAATGCTAATATTTGTTTTGTAACGTAGGTTTTTTATTAAGTAAAGTTTTAATTTTTATATTTGAATTACATTTACAACCTATTTAATTTTAAATTTATAAATAACATTTGTTTTTAATATTATTTAAAATAAATTATATATATATATATATATATATATATATATATATATATATATATGATTTACATATTAAGTTAATTAATACCAACATTTTTTTACTACTTTTTCTGCATATGTAATACTTTAAATAAGGTATCTAGTATAAAAAAGTACAAAGTTTTACAACCTAAAATGTTTATTCATATTTTACGTACATAAAATAATATAAAAATACAAATAAAAAATATTAATATAATTTTTGTAAACGGTTTTGTAATCATTTTTTAAATTAATTTTAAAAAATGTTTTAATTAAAAAAATAGTATATTCATTTAACTAAACATGCAAATGTTTTTTTTATGTTTTTAATAACACAGTAGTTTTTATTTTGTACATAAACGAATGTTTTGTAATAGTTATTTAGCAAATGACAAAATTGCACTAACAAATTAAATATTTTTTTATTTAATTACAAAAAAGTTAATTACAATTCAATAATTTCTATACGTAATGCATTATTAATAGTAAATTTAACATTTTGTTCATACCTGGAGGACCTTTATTATTAAATATAATGTTTTATATTTATTGTAACATTTATTTTATTATTAATATTATTACAAAACCCTTCTGCTTTAAAAATAAGCCAATAAAACAATAATTATAGCAAACAACAATATCTACAACACAGTTTTGTAATTCAAAATGTACACTAGACAACAAAAGTCTTTTATGTATTTAAACATTTTGCCAAACAATTTGTTTAATTTTCTATAAAACATTTATTTTAATTAAATTTTTTTTTTGTGGTCTAGGAACCTTTTTTACCATTTTAGATTTTCTGTTCCAAAACCATTGTTTTTGGAAAACGTAAAATTTGATAATAAAGTAATTTCTTAAACGGCAATAATAATGAATTAGTTTTGTATTTACTACTAACAATAATTTGTTTGTAATATTATTGTAAGTAAATGTTAAAGTTGCACTAAGTAAATTTTTACATTACAAAATGTTAAAATACAATGCATTAATATTTTATTTATTTTAAAATTTTAAAGTTTATTCCTACCAGGTACACCTGTATTTAAGGATATAATGTTTCATAATTTAACATAAAATTTATATTTTTTTAATAATGCATTATATTATATTGAGTGAATTACACAGTTGCACTAAATAATAACTAAATATTATAAATGCTACATTAAACGTATTAATAAAAACTTTTTTTAAATTAATATAATTTATGTAGTTTACATAGCACATGACAAAATACAATTACAAAATTACATATTTAACAATTTACTATAATATAAATAGTCCATAATAAATAAATTATTTTTTAAATGCCAATATTTTTTTATTATATGTAAAAACAATGTGTATTGTTTATTAACTGAACGATAATTAATATTTTGTGCTTAGAATTGTGTTTAATGCATTGCGTTAAAATTAATTAAATAAAAACATATTTTGTTTTAAAATTAATTTATTAGTAATAAAATTGATTTTAAACATTGCACAACTCAACATTATTCTAATTTGTTTTTCTATCTTAATTCCTAATGTAAATTTATAAAATAATAATTATAATATAAATTATATATATATATATATATTGCTATATTTTGATTAAATAAGAACTAAAAACCACAACTAGATAAATGTTATATTTATCAAATTTTTTACAAACAATGCTAGATTTAATATAATCTAATTTATATAGCTTAAATTATAATGTTAGCAGTTACAAATATATGTTTAAATTCAGAAAAATTAATATTACAATTCAAACTTAAAATCAACAATAATAAATTTAAAAACAAAAATAATTGCTAATTATAAATGTTTACATAGATTATAGTAAAAATAATACTATCTTAAAATAAATGTAACCTTATTATATTTTTTTATTCATAAATCAAATAATAAAATTCAAAATTGCATTATATATAATTAGGCTAAAAACAATAGTGAGCCCTTATTAAAAATGCTTGCAATAAATTATAGATAGAATAAACGTCACACTAATTACTAAAAATGTTTAATTAGTATTATTAGTTTTATAAATTTACATATTTTATAACAAAATTTAATTTTAACTAAATTAATTTATTTTATTTAAAATTGTTTACGATATCTTTAGAATTAAATATTTTTTAAGTTAAAGTTTATTAATTAATAATATTTGTGACCATTATTAAAGCAAATTTTAAATTTTTTATAGTAAAACTTATGTGTTTAATATAACTGACTAATGTTAAAATTATAAATAAATAAAAAGAAATAGTTACCCAATTACACAAAATCAAAATATAATATAGTAATTGCTTTATACACATAATAAAGATATATTCGTACAAATAAAAGTTTAAATATTAGATGGTTGACGTGTATTAAAAAATGCATTTTAATATATAAATTACATTTATAAACTGTTTAAATATTTTTTAACTTTTTATTATTAAATAACATTTGTTTTATTATATGTCTTAACTATTAAAGTAAACAAACATAATAGATTAGACATTAAAATTTTTAATAAACATTTTTCTAAAATTAAAACAATGTACTTATTTTATATAACACATAAATGCAATTTGAAAATCATAAGTTTAACAATTTATTATAAATTATAAAATATATAATTAATTATTTATTTTGACGCATAAATAAACTATTTTAAGTTTTCAAATTTTGATAATTATTTTTTATATAATATAACTATGTTTGTACAAAATTATATCTGCACAGTACTTTTTCTATTTTGTTATTAATAGTTTGTTTAGTTGTTATTGGAATAACTATAATAATATAAAAATAATTAAATGGTTTTTTTATATACAAGATAAATTTTAGTTATTTTAGTAAAAAAGTTTAGAATAAACAATAGAAAACAATTTATATTATCTAAAATATTAAAACTGTTAATTTTTTATTACTTATTTTTATTTAAGTACAGATTTTAATGGTATTATTTATATTTAAACTAATAATTTGTCTGTTTGTATGTTTTAATATTTTTTAAATTTTTTATTTTATGTTTTACAAAAAAACGTGCAATAGACATTTTAGCAAAGTTGAACGTAGGTTTGCACTTAGCGATCATAATTAAAATTAAACTTAAGTCAACTCAAGTACAAATTAACCAGAGTTTTTTAACATTATTGTTAAAATGTTTTTTTTAATTTTTTTTATTAATACTGCTACAATAATAATTAATAAATATTTAAATAAAACTTTAGTAGACTTAATTTAAATAAATAATAATACAAAAATTAATTAACTGTACTGCGTTAATTTTGATTAAACTAGATTAAATAATACATATGCATAATATAATTTTACTTTATAAAATAAAATAAATTGATTAGTTATTTTTGTAAATTAAATACTAAATAAATTGTTTACCTCCTAGTGTTAATATTATTTGCAAACAAAATACAATTTAGACAATTTATAAAAAGTTAACAAATTTTTGGATAAATAATTATACAAAAATTATACAAACAAAACATAATTGTATATATATATATATATATATATATACAATCAGAAAAAACTTTATTAACAATTTTAATATCGCATCTGTCATGTTTGTTTACTTTGATAGTTAAAACATATAACAAAACAAATGTTATTTAATAATAAACAGTTTATAAATGTAATTTCTATATTAAAATGTATTTCCAAATACACGTTAACCGTGTAACATTTAAACTTTTATTTGTACGAATATATGTCTATTATGTGTATAAAACAATTACTTTATTATATTTTAATTTTGTGTAATTAGGTAACTATTTTCTGTTATTTATTTGTAATTTTGACATCAGTCAGTTATATTAAACATATATAAGTTTTACTGTAATTTTTTAATTTTTTTTAACAATGTTCACAAGTATAATACATTATAATATTATTAATTAATAACATTATTGTAAATTTTTATTTAAAATAATATTTAAATATAAAAATACCTTAAAAAATTTGTAATACAACAATTAATTTTATTAAAATTGAATTTTGTCATAAAATATGTAAATTTATAAAATTAAAAATATTAATTAAAATTTTTTAATAATCCGAGTGACGTTTATTAATATCCATAATTTATTGTAAGCCTTGTTAAGAAGGGTTCACTATTATATATATATATGTATATATATTAAATAATATTACATGAATAAATAATTAAATATTTTTAAAATTTACTTTTGTCAAATACGTTTTAACATAAAATTTTAAGCATATAACTTTTTAATTTGTTTAATTATAATTAAAATAAAAGTTCTTTTAAAAAAATGTAATTTTATATTTTGAAGTATTACAAAGATTAATAAAATTTATAATTTTGGACTAATTATATATTTTTTTATTTTAAATTAACTTTTGTATTAATTTAAAACTTTACCAATTATTAATTATTCTATAATATTTTTAATTTATAATTTTTATTTTCGCAAAAATAGTCAAATATTACAAATTAATTAAATTAATACTCTTATAGATTTTTGCAGTTTTTTGTAATATTTGTATATATATATATATATATATAATAGCAAAACAATATTATAACACTGATAAAAATTTACCGTCATCTCCTAAACCCATAAATGTAAAATTTATAAATGTACATTTATTTTAATGCTTACTTTATTAAGTTACTTTTAATTATTTTTGTATTTACTTAGAAATAAAGAAACTAACTTTTTATATTATTTTTAAATGTTAACATTTATTTTACAAAACAACATTTAAAAAGTATATGTATACATGTATAATAACAAGACAATGTCATTACACAAAAGAAAATGTACCTTTTTCTCCTAAACCCGCAAATATAAATGATATAAGTATACATTTACTTTTAATGTTTGCTATATTTATATATTTTTAATTAATTTTTGTATATAAAATGACTTTAAATACATATTAAATTTATACATTAAATAAATTAATAATGTTTATATAAAACATTGTGTTTAAAATTTCTAATCTATAAATAATAATGTAATACAAAATGGTGAGTCCTAAAATGCACAATAACTGTAATAAAATAATAGTATAATACAACATATAATTTACCTTTAAACCCTAAACCCGCAAATAAAAAATGTATAAATTTTAATGTTTTTTAACAGTTTTTTAATTAGTTTACTTTTAAACAAATTATTAAATTAATGTATACAAATTAAATTTTATTGCCTTCTAGGTGTTTCACATGTATTCATGTAATTATTAATTGTTTAAATTAAAATTTTACAATGATATTATTAAGGAATAATATTTTATATAATATGTTTGTGAGTATTGTTAAAGAAAGTTTTAAAAATATTTCAGTATAACATATACTTGTTTGTGTGTATTACTTAAATTTAAGGTGTCTGTATAACGTTTTTGGTAATTAATATTTAAACAATATTGTTATTTGTTGCCTTAGCAGTAATGTTTGCATAAAGAATTGCAATTTTTGGCATTGCTAATTAAACTGTAATTAATTAAAAACGTATTTTTGCAAACTGAATTACACTAAATGTACTATTACTAAAGTATTTAAACTAACAGTTACTATTATCATTATTATTATTATCAAAATTGTAATTATATTTATAATCAAATACATGTACAAAGTTTAAAATGTCGTTTTTATTAATAAACATACAACCTATAATAAAATTTATAAAAATTTAAATAATATATACTATGCATCCAAACATTATATATGTATATATTTTATATATTTTTATTTTATTGTATAATTTTATAAATATATATTTAAACTAAACGTATCTAAATAAAACTAAGATAAAAAATGTTTCCAAAAATAAAAATATACTTTTTAATTATAATATGTTTATAAATATACTTAGTTATAAAACTAATAATTTGCTACAATTTTGATATTTTTTTAAAACAGTAAAAAATAAAATTAAAAATATTAAAAAATTATTTATAAGATAAATTATTGAAAAACGATCTATATGTCAAATTATGTTATATTTAATCTGATTATTCTTGACATAAACTATTTTATTGTTAATAACTTTAATTAGAATAGTATTATATATATATATATATATATATATATATATATATATATATATATATATATATATTAATATGTATTTTAAAAATTAAATTAATAACTTACCTCCTAGTAATAATAATAATTTAAAACAAAACATTATTTACAGATTTTTATTTTTGTTATATTGTAGTAAATAAATAAACAGTTTTTATACAACAATACATAATTGTAAATGGCGTTAATTTTAACAATTACGTAAATTATGTATATATATATATATATATATATATATATATATATATATATTAATAGTTTTAAAAATTAAATTAATAACTTACCTCTAGTGATAATAATAATTTAAAACAAAACATTATTTACAGATTTTTATTTTTGTTATATTGTAGTAAATAAATAAACAGTTTTTATACAACAATACATAATTGTAAATGGCGTTAATATTAACAAATATATATATACATAGCACGTGATTACAATAAACTTAAATAGTGAAAGCTTTTTTTTAATTGCTAAAAATTATAAAAATATAATAATTTTGGCTTAAGTATTTAGCTAACTGTAGATTTAATTTTTAAAAATATAAAGTTTGTATACAAAGTTTTTAAAAAATAAACACATTTAAAACAGCAGGAATTAGACCTGCATTATTTAAAAATAAATAAATAATTTATTTTTAACTGTTGAATTAAAAAGAAGTAAGATAAAACAATATAATAATATGCAAAAAACAAAATTATTAAATATTTTATAGTTGTTTGTTTATAAACGGATAAAATCTGCTAATTTCTAGTATTACTAATACAACAAAACTTATTTTAACTGTACAACGTAGAAAAACGTTTACAATGGGCATAAATGTATAAAACTTTATCCGTATAATTTTGGAGATTAATAATAAAAATAATTAGCTACCAAAATGCAGCTGAACAAGTAATTATTAAAACAGCTCAAAATTTGTAACTATTTTTAATTTTTTCAAAATTTGAACTACAACAAAATAATTTTAAACATTTAGAAAATGTTAAAAATAATGCTTTGGTGCATACGTCAAAAAAGGTAACCTGGTTTTATCACAGTTTTAAAATTGCAATTTTTTGTTTCGTTTTGACAGCATATTATTTACATAACACAATGTTTTAATTGCTTCTATATAGCTGGACCTCAATGTCAATAAAAACGTTTTAATTATTTTACAGAAAAAGTGAACTAAATAAAAATTTAATAAATTTTTAAAGATAAAATTAATTATGTATTAAAAAATTAAGTTTTACAAGCTTATATTAATAATTTACTTAATTTCTGTCTAGAGCATTTATAAAAAAATATAAAAAACCAGGAGTTTAAGCTACAAAGTTCATTAAGTTGTTAATGTTTATTTTATGTGTATCTACATGCTATATAAAATAATTTATTTCTGAGTAACTAATATAGTAGTATACGTGTCTTCTAAAAATGTGTAAATTCTAAGTTTTTTGTTTAAACAAAAATATGCTTATTCTATTTGTAAAAAAATATTGTTGTTGTTTTAATTACTATTATTTCTAGAACAATGTTTAAGGATTAGTTTAGTAAAATGTAGATGTAACGTAAGGCAATGTTAATTAATTTTAATGTGTTGATTTTTACAGGACTATATGTATATATATATATATATAATAAATCACATTTTCAACATAAATAAAAAATTGAAACATTATAAAAAATTTTGTTTGTTAAATATTTTTAAACATAAAAATATTAAATATATAAATTTTAAACACTTTGCAATGTTACATATATCTTACCAAACGTAATTGATGTTTGCAAAACGTATAAGACAAGGATACCTGCAATTATAAAAAAATATAAACTTACTTAAAAATATTGACATTCTGTTTATTTTTAAAAGAAAACCTATTAAACCTTTTTAGTGCGTTTTTATAGTTTTTAATTTATATTTAATTTATTTAACAAATCACATTTACTTAAAAATTAAATGAGTCAATTAGAAAAAACTTTTTAAGACAAAATAAATAAGCATTTTGACAAATGCTTGTGTTTTGTACGTCTAAAATTAATTAAATTTTGCATTACAAAGTTTTACAGAATAAAAAATGTTTACAAAAATTTATAAAATTTGTAATTTTGGACAAAAGATTAATTATTTTGATTTTAAAAACAGATTGTTCGTGTGTCAAATTACTTTTTAAGTTTTTATATGTTACACGTCTTAATCGCACATTAACAAATTTTAACAAATGCTTTAGAAATTAGATTATTGTAGTTTTTATGTAAACATTAAAAAAAATGTTTGTGTTTAAGACAATAACATTTAATTGTAGGCAGAAAAAAATAATTTAAGTAAAAGCCAAAATTTAATTTTTTTAGTTTTACGATCTTTTTGTCAAATAATGTAATTAATTTAAAATTAATTAATTGTGTATATATTTGAATAAAATATTAAACAATTAATTACATTATATTACGTTTAATAAAATCGCATGCATTAAACGTCAAAAATTAAATTAAATTTAGTTAAAATTTTATTTTGAATAACTGCGATACGCTTGTGTAACGTACTGATTAAAAGTTGCTTGTTTATTTTACTCTTGTTATACGTGTTATTGTTTTTCGTTTTTAGATGTTATCAATTTTTATGTAGTAATTGTACAATGTGTGTCACTTGATTGTTTATATTTATACGATTTTATAAATTGTTTAAACTTTAGGTTAATTTTTTATTGTGTTCTTTTTGTTAATTGTGTAACTAGTGTTGCTTAATTGCGATTTGTTTGTCATGTGCTTAAACTCTTTGTAATTTTGTTATTTAATTACAGAAATGTTTAAATATTTGTTTTTATTAATTTGTGGCAAACAAAGAAATCAGTAAAAACAGGTATGCTTTACTCTGGGTACTGCGCCTGGTTTTATAAAAATTGTACCGGTTTTTCTGAATACGTTTATAATGAGTCAGCAAACAGTGTTGCTAATTTTTCTTATATTAGTTACTTTTAGTTTAAAAACGTTAAGCGTTTTGTCTAAACGGTTGATTCTAAGATAGATATTTTCTCAATCTAGTTAATAAGCCTTAAAAAATAACTCTTATTTAAAAAAATTAGTTGAGAGTTCATAGCTATTTTATATCTTTTCTGCTGCTTTTTTAAAAAACAAAAGAAATTTAGTCTACTTTAAACCTTGGTTACTAGTTTATCGTCAGTAATTAGTAATTCTACACTTTTTTAACAACAACTTAATATAATAGTAAAAAAGCTTCCCAGATTTTCTATCAAATTTAAAAAACTAGTTACAAAAATTAATAATACCTGTTGCTTAGTGTGCACTAAATTAAAAATCTCCCGTGTGATGTATAAGCGTTCCCTTTTATTGTTGTTTGTTGCCGCACTACTGATGTAGTAAATAATATCCTGAGTTCCTGACCCGTTATTTTAAAAAAATTCCTAAAAATCCGGTTGCACAAAAACCATTCTACAGCTGATAAGATAGGTAAGTCATTCATTGTAGCACAAAATGCTTGTTTTAAGCTATCGGCTATTCCTGTAGTTAAACTTATTGCTATCAATATAAAAAATTTTCTCTTTGCAACCTGAAGTCACGTTCCATACTATTATTGTCTTCATTTTTTTTCCAACCTTGTCTTCTTAAATATTTTTTACACTAATACACTAAGTCTTTTAAATAAAGTCGCTAAATTAACTAGTTTAATTAAGGTCTTTAAACCTTACATTAATGGCATTACTGACACCTGGCTTTCGGATAACATAAATAATAATAAATTGCTAATCCAAGGCTACAATATTATCCATCTAGACTCTCGGATTACCAGATGTAATAAATGCTTTATCTACATTATGGAGTACATTAGTTACTATACCCTTCCATTTATGTTTTTTCTGGTCATAAATATAATTTCTCGGTTTTTATTAGTCTCTCTTTAAAAAAGAAAGCTCTTTTCTCATTCCTATATTGTCCTCCCTTATTTCTAGGGTCATTTAACCGTTTATTATTTTAAAAACTTTACTCTGTTTTTTTTGTTTTTTTAATAAAAAACTTTAATGTTCCCTTTATTAATTGGGAAACACTCAGCTGCTTTTCTAAATCTCTAAACATTATTTTTTTAGCATTAAACATGCATTTACCCAACACGTTTGTTCCCCAACTAGATTTACGGTTGTCAGTTTTTTTTTATGCTTTGTTAATAGATAGCATTAACTAGTTAACCTCTATAGAGAAAAGTAATTACGTTTGTCTTACATTTGAAATCTATTTTTTTTTATCTGTTTTAGTATTTAAACATTGGTTCGTGCCAATTTTTAACTTCCGTAATGCCAATTTTATTGGTCTCAGGAACTACTTCAGGAATGTTTATTGGAATTTTTTTTAATAATAATATAGATAACTTATATAAAAAAAATTTATTTTATTTAATTAGCTATAAGGCGTTTTTTTTCTAAAATTTTACGCCATATTATTAAAATTATTAAGTTACGCAATATTACATTTTATAAGTGAAAATTATCTGGCTTTTCCTGTTTTTTCTATATCTACCTAAATTACCGCAGCAAATGTAAAGCTTATCTCAAACGGCTTAAAAACCAAAAACTCTATTTACTTTTAAGCAACGTTAGGTCAGATAATTGTTTTTTCTTCCAGTATATTAAAAATAATCGGGGTTATAATAACTCCCTTCCTAGGCCTAAAAATAATCTTGGTTTAATTTAATCGTTACCCAATGTCTGTAATAATTTTGGTGACTACTTAAAATATATCTTCAATACACATTTTTTAATATGTCTCTTACGGAAGATCTTACTAGACTCAGGTTTTCCTAACATTAAGTTTTTTTAGTCTCTAACTATTTCTCTTTATTTAAATCAATTTTTTGAAGTGCTGATAAACTTTACCCAAGTGTTCTTAAAAAATGTGTCTCAGTTTTTGCTTTTTTTTAAACTCATAATTTTAATTCTTTCATTCCTTTAGAAACGTTACCCACAATTTAAAAACACATTTTATTTAACTTATGTATAAGTTAATTTCTAAGTTCAAAACATACAAAATTAGGTCTATTAATACGTAATTAGAACCAAGTAAAATCTTTTAAAAAATTATTAAATTTTACTCAGTTTTATTTTTAAAAATAACTTTATAAACACCGCTTAACACGGGTTTATGCTAACAAAATTTTGTATTTTAGTTTTTCAGCGTTTACTAAAAGCATTACTTTATGCTAAAATTTTTGCCTTTAATCAATGTAATCTACTTTGACTTTTACAACGCTTTCGACAAAATGCAGCATTCTGCATTAATAATTAGACTAAAATTAATCGGGATAGGTTTTACATTCCTGGAATAAACATGTGAATTTTTACTAACCATCAATTCAATGTTTAATTAAGTAACACGGCCTTCAATCCTGCTTAGATTACCTCAAGTGTCCCCCAGAGATAAGTAATAAACTTTTTATTTTTTTTATTATTTATATTAGTAACTTTTTTTATTGTTTAATTTGAGATCTTGTTTTATGATAATGATGTCAAACTATGGGATTCTAGCATTTACAAGTAGTCCCTATATAATGCACTTTTACTAAATATATTTAAAAGTAATTATTGTATTTTAAAAATTATTTAAAGTTTTTAGTTTTTAAATTATTACAACGGTGTATTTGGCTAAAGCTTTTAAGTGTAACATTTAGCCTTTTTCTTAATTCTTTGTCTCACCATAACAAAGCAGTCCTAACCTGCTATCGTCTAACTAAGTTTTTTGTGCGTAAATTAAAAAACATTTTTACTGGCTGCACTTAGCACCTTTATTAATTTTTTTATTAAGCCACACCTTGAATATTGTATTATACTGACGTTTTTTATTTTACAAGCAGATATAGTCAAACTTGATAACGTGAAAAAAAGGTTTACTAAATTGCTACGTGCTCTTAAAATTGTCCCTTATTTTAAGCGTATAAAAGTTTTTTGATTCTTTCCATTTTAAGTTAGGAGACTCCGGAAATTTTTTTTTATTTAGTTTTTTTATTTTATATTTATTACTTTGAATTTTTACGAAAAAACATTTTTCAGCAATTGACATCTTAACAAAACCAAAAATTGATCTGCATTTTAATGCTAGTGGTGGGATACAAACTTACGCTTACCAAAAGTTAAATTAAGCGCTGTACCGCTAGACTATCCAATTAGTTTAGGTTTTTGTTCTTTTTTTTATAGATCCGCGTAAAAAACATCCGTTTAATATTTTTAAACCCAGAGTATAATTTTAATCAAGTTTCCATCATTTTACCTACAGGATTATTTCTTCCTGAAACAGTGTGCTCTCACATGTTGTTTTAGCGACATTTTTTTGGACATTTAGGTTAATTAACACTATCTTATTAATTTTATTTAAAATTTTATTTTTATTGTTTTTATTCATTATTTTTAATTATGATATTTAATATTTGAAGCAAGGATTATACAAATTTAATCCTAATCAACTTGTGTACATAATACACCCATTTTAACAATTACCGCAAAAAATTACAAAGGTATTAAATCTAAATTAATTTGTTATGTCCAATTGTTTTTTCGTAAAAACAACTATCGGGAATTAAAAATAATGTCTAGTGCTTAATAGATCCTTTATATGTACTTAGAAATATTTATTTAAAAAGGCTGAGTCGGCCAAAATAGCATATTTTAAAACTACTTCTATATTAACGTGGATAATAAGTTAAAATTACATAATTTTTATAATAATTAGCCTATTATTATTTTAGGTGCTTAAGTTCATTAAAAATGAACAATAACTAATTCTTAAAATTGATGTTAAACACACATTTAAATCTGCTCTGATTGTGATGTCATAATAATTATTAAAATAAACATTTAATTATTCTAATCTATATAAATAAAAAATAATAGAAATTTTTTTTCTTAATTTTAAATAAAAATTTTAAAATAAATGTAATAATTTATTATTTACGTTTAACTTTGAGATTCCGCTCATCCGCTAGTTTTGCTTTCTGATTGTATTGTTTTTGAAATGGAGAATAGTGATAAAAAATGCTTTTATCTTACTGAAAATGAACACCGTATTATTAAAGAATTAAAAAATGAAGGATTTTTACAAAAAAGATTAGCAGATTTATATAAAGTTAACCTTTCAACAATTTATCGGATTATCAACGGTCAAAAACCCCGAAATTATGATAATGTTGGAAGAAAACGTGCAACAACAAGTACAGATGATCAAAAAATTATTATAGAGTTAAAAAAATTATAATAAACCTATTTCAGAAACTAAAAAAAATAGTTTAAACAGTTTTACTTATTCCACTATAAGAAACAGAGCAATCGAATCTGGTTTAACTCTACAATCACCAAAGATCAAGCCATTTATTACCAAAAACAAAAGGATAACCGATTAGCCTTTTGTAAACTATGGAGTGAACGACACTTATGTTATTGGCGTTCCGTATACTTTGCTGATAAAACAATGATTTGGGATTAACCATTTGGCTTTAAAAACAAAGTGTTGTGTGGGACAAGTTTTCAAAAACATTCACTCCCGGTTGTTAGAAAGAAAGCCCACCCTCGACAAGTAATGTGTTGGTTTGGTATTAAGTATAATCAACCTATCAAATGGAGAATTATATCTGGTACCTTAAATAGTAAAAAATTTGTTTCAGTTATAAAGGATGTTTTTCATTATAAAATGCAGCACACTTACACGGGGGTTACTACTGTTTTTCAGGACAATGCTCCATGTCATACGTACAAAAAGGTAACGTCATATTCATCTAACTTCACTATATTTGCTTTATATTTACATTTAAACAGTAGAGGGGCTAAAATCAAAAAAGCTATTTTTTGCTCAATTGTCACCTAACAACCCGGATATCAATGTTATTAAAACGTTTTTCAGTATGCTAAAGCGCAATATCAATAAGCATACCGAAATTGAGGATTTATGTAAACGCATTCGGTTTGTTGTTCAATATAAGATGAAACAAGAATATATCAACACTCTCATTGACAGCATTCCAAAACGCCTGAATCAGGTTGTTCAAAAGAAAGGCGATCACATAGATTATTAAATTTTTTGAACGTTGTAATGTCCTTAATCATTTGGTAACTGAAAAAATTGCGTGCAATCTGTATTTTTATTGATAGTTGACGTTATAAATCATGTTAATCATTTTACTCCATTTCTGATTTTGCACCCGTTGATATTTTATATAATTTTTTTTTACTTACAATATATATGTATATATAATTATAGTTTTTTTTTAATTATTATATAGTATTGTATATTTTATAATTGAAGTGACTTTCTCTTGTATGCTATGTAGATGCTAGAGAGGTTTTAGTTAAATAATCACTTTTTTGCAGTAATTGTTCTGAGGGTTGTAGACAAATGGTATAAATTTATTATTTGCTAAAATTAGCACAAAAACTTATGTTTAACTCCGTTTTACAAAAACACTATAAATTAATATATTTTTAAAATTATTTTATTATTAATTAAATAGTAACCATCATTGTTTCTAATGTTAACTTTTTTTTATAGAATCATTTTCCGAAATGTTATTGTTGTTTTTTTATTTACTTTAAAATTTTATTAAAAATTTTTGTACACAATAATAAACTTTACAAAATAAAATTAATTGTTGCTACATTAAAATATAATGCCCAAGTGTACTTTAATTTTAAGCTATTTAAAAAAATTACAGAAAATAAAAACATTATTTACAATATTGCACCAACCAAGTAAAATAATATTGTAAATACGGCATCAACATTATTAATATTTATTTTAATTTAAATAATTTATGTAGTTTATAATATAAATTAACAGTTAATATTAAATTGTAGCACTTGTTACTTATCTTAAACATATCTAACACTTATTAATAAATACCCTAAAATACTTTACTAAAATATATACATTTAATATTGTTCGCAAAAAAATTCTTATTATATTAGACAATAACATTCGTTTTAGCAATAAAGCACAATACCACTATTTTAAAAACTTAAAAATAAACACAGATAATTGGTTTACAAAACAGTTTTATTTATTAAAATACATGCATATGTACAAAATAAAAATAACAAACTTAATAATGACAGTAACTTAACTAATGTTTACGCTCTTCTTTAATTTTTGTTGACCGCTTTAGATAGAAATCTATAAACGTATCAATATAATCTTTTGAAATACAAATTTTTACATTATGATTAATTTTTTCTTTAATAATACATTAGTTTTTATGCGTTTTACTTCACGTTTTAAAATACTAATAACGTTTTTAATTATAGTAGTGTTTGGATTGGATAGAAAAAATTAAATACCAGTAAGCGTTTTGTTTTTCAAAACTTTTATAATTGAAATAAGTAAAACGTATAATTAAATTGTAAATTATATTAAAATACGCATTACTACTTTTGAAGAATGCACAGGAGCATTATCTTGAATAATTTTTAAGTATCTTGTATTATTTTTAGAAAACTCGCTATAAAATAATTGTTTAAATATTTGTACAAATTCAGCGCTAATTGTTTGTAAAAGGTTTTCTTTCAACTGTGGGTAATCCAAAACTTGTTCTATTGTTCAAAATGTTGTATACAGTTAAATCATTTAATTTTATGCATTCTGCAATTATTTTAACTTTTGTGCCCCTTTTATAAATATTTTAAACTAATATATATATATATATATATATATATATATATATTAAAACAAATAATGACACTGAACTGTTTTGACCATAAGCATTAAGTGTGCGAAAAAAAAAGATTTTTTATCAAAATTACAAATTTTGAAACGGAAAATAAAATTAACCTTGCGCTTAAATTGTTTAAATTATTTGGAAGAAAATTTGTATTACTATTTTTAAAATTAAAAATAATATAAAATTAAAATGTTTTTTTAATAATAATTTTTGTAAATAAATTTTATATTTTAATATTTAATTAATTTTAACTAGAAATAGTTAAACTTTAGACATTGTATTAACAGCGTATGCATTAACGTCATATATTTTTTTTAAATGTAGCGCATTAGTCAAATTTTTATAATGTATAAAAAATATTTGTTATTTTAAAAGTATTATATATTTATTTTATATAAAAACTTTTTGTTTTAAAAATAAACATGGGGCAATAAGACAAAAATTATAACAAAACAGCACCAATAACAACAAAGTCTCGTTGGCATTGAAGATTTTGCAAATCAAAGTTTGAGCTTTCTTTCGGCTTTCACTCAACCCTGTCATTTGTGTGTAACTCTGTTGTTGTTGTTTACCAAAATAACGTCTTCTTGACTATTTTTGTAGCAGTATAAATTCTGTCTACTAATTTTTATGAGTAAGTAATTGTTTGACTTAGTGCACGACACTTTTGTTTTTAAACATTTAATCCGTGAGCCAATATAAGAATTGATATCACTGAGACGTGTTGTTATATTTTGCATTATTTCTGGAGTTTCACTAAGTATATCAACATTATACACCATGTATGTAAAATCTAAAACGGTGACAAAATACATCTTTAACGTACTTTTGTGACAATTTTAAATGCAGCAATATAACCACTTTTGTTCAAAAACAACAAGTTAAATTTTAGTATAACAAACGCATATTTACATACTTGAACAGTATTTTGCTAAATTTAACAATTGTTTTTAAATATTTTAAATAAGCATTTTTAAAAACTATTATAAACTTTATAAAATTGATTGTAGGTGTTTGCTAAAATTCTTGACTTTGTTTAACATTTTTACGGAGTATAAGTATTTGTTCAATACAATTTCTTTTGTTCCAATAACCTGTTTGTTGTTTTTTTAATGTTGATTTACTGCATTAGTTAAAAAGTCTAAAATTAATCCTGCTTTATTGTTTTTAACTTTTAATTTAAAAAAATTTATTAGTAGATAATTGCTAATTTTAAATCACCTTTTTATCTTTATCGTTATTAAAATATATTTAAAAAATTATTATGAAGTAATTAAGTAAGTTTTTAAATGTTTTACCCGTCTATACAATTGTTTATCACTTATTAGTAAAAAAATAACCATTTTTTGTTAGAATATTAATGTTTTTCTAACTCTTAGCATTTGTTTTACAATTTTATACAGAGCATTGAAAACATTTTTGCCGTAATTTTATTTCTTTCTTTGAATTTGTTTTTTAACAAAATATTATTACAAAATTACATATTAAACAGTGAATTATTAATTTTAAAATATGTTACCATTTTATTTATTTTTATACAAATATCACAAAACATTTTTTATCTCAATAACTAGTTTAAACAATCTCATTAATATGTGGGCAAAATATCTTAACAATGTTTAAAAATTTTTACGTTTTTTATATTTTTGTTTATTAATTTAAATGATTTACGAGAAACATTTTTCAGCAGTGAACATTTTAGCAAACCCAAACGTGGGCCTGCATTTTAATGCCGGTAGTAAAATTTAAATCCATGCCCACCGAGGTCAAAATTTGAGCGTTGTACCGCTAAACCAAAGTTACAATACAATGCAATAATTCGAATAATTTTATGCTAGACCTTTACTATAAAATACAATGTTTAACATTTAATGTTTTATTTATAAATTGTTTTAATAATGTATTAGTTTTTAATTTGTATTTAACCACATTGTTTTTGTAATATTAATTTAAGTAAATTACAAAAATGCACTAAAAAAAGTAATATATTATAAATGAGGCATCAAAAATATTATTAAAAATTACTATAAAATTTTATTAATTTACATAGTTTATTTTACACATAACATAATGGAATAATAAAATTATATATTTAATAATTCATTAAAGATATAAAATATATAAATAACTATTTATTTATTTAAATTTTAATTATTTTTGTGATTATACTTAAGTAGATACTAATGGTAACACTTTTTGTAAAATAAAAGGAATCAAGTTGCTTATTTTTTAATAACTTTAAATTATTTCATAATAATGCAAAAAAAAATATTTTTTAAATGTTTTACTAAAATCTAAAACATTTTATTTTATTTATTTTTATAACATTAACCAAACAGTTTCATTGGATGTAATAATTAAATAAAACAATGTTCTACTCTTCTTGTTTAAAAATAAAACATAAATTGAATAGTTTTTAATTTGTTAAACATTTTAATTAAATAAAAATTATAATTTTTTTAAACTTAACATTTATTAATATTTTTTAAGACAGCGCATAATATTATTGTAATTTTTTGTCTTAGTATAATAGAAATCTTTTACATCACATTTTAAATTGCTGCGGTACATTTTTGTGAAGTGCCGATCAAAAGTTGTTTGCTGTCCTGCGCTTGCTTGTTGTTACACGCATTATTGTTATTTGTTTTTGTGTTAATTGTCTTGTGGACTTTGTGTCAATTGTGTAAGCTGTTGTTGCTTAATTGTTTAAACTTGTACAATTTACATAAATTGTGGTTTAAAGTTTTGGTTTTTTAGTAATTTTTTAGTATGTTTTGTGTCATTTGTGCAACTTGCGTTGTACAATTGTTTAATTGTATACGTTTTGTATGAATCGTGCTTTAAATATTTTTATCTAATTATTATTTTGTATTTTCATTGTAATATTTGATTTTTTTAATGTTTATTACTTTAAATGTTTTACGAAAAACATCTTTTAGCAGTAAACATGTTAGCAAAACTAAACATGGACCAGCATTTTAGTGTCGATAGAGGTATTGAGCGTTTTATTTTTTTGCATATCCCATCCCATTCCAAGTCCAAAATTCCGAGCCATATTATCCAAATTATTAAGTTATGCAATATTGCATTTTATAAATAGAAGTTGTTTGTCCTCCCTAACTTCTTTTACAGCTATCTAGATCTCCACATCAAATGTGTAACTTGTCTCAGACGGCTCAAAAGCCAAAGACTCTACCCACTTTTGAGCAATGCTAAACCAGATAATAGTATTCTCTTTAACTTATATTAAGATTAAGCGGGGTTATAATTTTTTTTTCCCTAAATTTAAAAATAATTATGGGTTTTTTTTATTGTTGCCCGAGGTGTGTAATACCTTCGGTTATTACTTTAAGTATGTCTTTAATACAAATTATTTAATGGGTTCCCTATCAGAGCCCCCTCTATACTCAGATTGCCCTACCGTCACTTTTTCTTTAGTTTTCAAGTATTTTTTTTAACTTAAATCAACATCTCTAGGTACTGATAAACTTTGTCTGAGAGTTTTTAAAAAATGTGCCTTAGTTCTTGCTCCTTTTCTTACCCATATTTTTAATCGCTCCATTTATTTAGGAAAATTTTTACCAACTTGGAAACTCGTCTTTATTTGGCCTATTTATTAGTCTGGTTTCAGATTAAAGTCTGACAGCTTTAGGCTCATCAGTATTTTGTCAGAACCCAGTTCAACACAAGTGTATGTTAAAGAGATCCTGTTTTTCTAACCTTCTGGGGTTTACTAAAAGCATTGTTTGCATGCTGGAACGCTCATCATTTGTCGATGTAATTAACTTGAACTTTTTTAAATTTTTTAATAAAATATTTTATAATGCATTGCTAACTAAACTAAAATTCTTTAAAAAAAGTCCTTCACTTTTAGAATAGATACGTGACTTTATTATTAACCGTCATTTCAGTGTTAAATTAGGTAACCTAGCCTCTTCTCAGGTGTCCCACAGGGATTAGTTTTAGGCCCCCTTTTTTATTATTTAAATTAATATCTTGCCCCCAATTGTTCAATCTGATATCTTGCTTTATGCTGATGATGTCAAAATTTGGAGCTCTAACCCCAAACAATTGCAACAGAATGTTAATAGCATTTATAAGTAGTCCCTAGACAATGCACTCCCACTAAAGGTTTTTAAATGTATTTAATTTACTTTTGAAAAACATTTAGGTAATTGGTTTATAGCCCCTAGTTTCCAGATTATTACTATGGTAGACTCGATTATAAATTTACGTGTTATATTTAGCTCCATTTTTTATTGTTTATTCCACTATAACAAAGCAGTTTTAACCTGTTACCGTTTAACTAAGTTTTTTCAAGCGTAATTTAGGAAACATTCCTGCTAGCTGCACTCAACTCTTCTATTAACTTTATATCAGGCAGTACCTTAAATATTGTATTTAAGTAACGTCTCCTATTATAAGGATTGATATAGTTAAACTTGATAAAAGGCATACAAATTTTGCTAAATTGCCACGTGCTCTTAAAAGTCTTTCTTACTCCTAGTGTTTGGAAACTGCAAGGTAGGAGACTCCGGTACAACCTTATTCGAGTATTCAAACTTCTTAAATCTAACTAGTTTAAACATTTATTTGTCTTTTTTAATGATTTTTGCAGAGGACACTTGTTTAAAATTTTTAAGCTTAGAGTTTATTTCTGTTTAGATCTGTACTATTTTTTTACAGGGTTATTTTTATCTAGAATAATTTACCCCCACATGTAGTGTTAGCTTTGTTCCTTTTAAATTTGCGTATGATAAACACTATTTTTTCAATTTTATTTAAAACTTTATTTCTATTGTTTTTATTTATTATTTTTACATAATACCTACTATTTTAAACCAAGAACTAAAAGAAATTTACTCCTATTTAACACGTGTATAAACCTAAAACCTGAAACCTGAATATACATAAATAAACTCTTTAAAATGTTGCCACATCAAAATTAAAAACTAATCGTACTGTAAATAAAAAAAATATATAATAAATTATATGTATTAAATAAACATTAAATATTATTATTAATATTATTATTATTACAAAACCCTTTTGCTTTAAAAAAAAATGAACATTGGGCAATAAAACATCAATTACAGCAAAAAATAACAACAACAAAGTCTAGTAATTCAAAAAAACATAAAACAACAAAATATTTTTATGTATATAAACATTCTGCCAAATATTTTTTTTAATTTCATAAAACATTTGTTTTAGTTAGATCTTTCCAAATAGTTCTTAACCAAGTTTTCTGTGGTCTGTCAACCTTTCTTTTACTATTTACAATTGTCCATTTTAAAACCGTTCTTGCTGGTCTTTCTGGCGGTAAACGTAAAATTTGTCCAAGTAATTTTTTTTGTCTAATTGTAGTGAACGAGTAAACAAAAGTCACTTCTTCTCATAATTTCATCATTTAAAATGTGATCGCGCCAGGTAATTTTTAAAATACTTTTAAGACACAGACGATAAAAAACATTCACCATTTTATCAATTTTGTTTGTTCGCTTTTACGTTTTATTTCCAATATTGGGTTTTTTTCCAATCAATTTGTGTTTGTGTATATCTTGTACATTATTATTTCTGAGTCACCAGTACAATTTACACTATTTCTGTTTAATTTCTCTTTTGGCTAATTATATTAGAACTGAGATAATGGTGATCTCCACATTGATATAATAATTTTTGTTGATTGGGTTGCATTATACGATTGTACAAATTAATGCATGTTTTATTTATTGTTATTATTATTATTATTATTATTATTACAAAACCCTTTTGCTTTAAAAAATAAGCATGGGGCAATAAGATTACAATTACAGCAAAAATTAATATCAAAGTCTCGTAATTCAAAAAGAACATGAGACAACAAAATGTTTCCATGTATTTGAACATTCTGCCAAACGTTTTTCTTGTGCCCATGAAACATTTATTTTAATTAGATCTTTCCGAATAGTTTTTAGCCAAGTTTTCTTTAGTTTGCCAACCTTTCTTTTACTATTTACAATTGTCCATTCCAAAACCGTTCTTGCTGATCTTTCGGGCGGTAAACGTAGAATTTGACCAAGTAATTTTTTTTGTCTAATTGCAATGATGTCATTTAGTGAACGAGAGTTAATTCTTCTCATAATCTCATCATTTGAAATGTGATCGCGCCAGGTAATCTTTAAAAAACTTCTAAGACATCGTTAATAAAAAACATCCACTATCTTATCAATCTTGTTTGTACGTTTCTACCTTTCACTTCCATATATTGCCGTAGGAATTATTATTTATATGTACAAACAAAGTTTGTTTTTAGGTAAATAGAAAAACATGACCATATTAATTTGAGTTTATTAAAAACTGACATTGTTTTTTTAAGTCTGGCTTAATTATTAATTTTGGTTTTTCCGTCTTTACCGATGATGGTGTTTCCCAGATATGTAAAAGAATTAACAATATTAATATTTTGTCTATTAATTTTAATAGGCAAATTATTGTTTGACTTAATGCACAACACTTTTGTTGTTGAACAATTAATCGGTAAGCTAATACAAAAACTGATATCACTAAAACGTTATATTTTGTCATATTTTAAATCCTTTCAGGAGTTTTACTGTAAAAGCCAACATTATTAGCAAAATCAAAATCTGTTAATTTGCCATGGTTCTATTTAATACCATAGGACAAATTATTTATGGATCGAGTTATAATAAAATCAATTACCGAAAAAAACAAAAACGGTAAAAAAATACATCCTTGACGTAATCCTGTAACAATTTCGAACATAGCAGTATCGCCATTTTTTGTTTGAACACAGCAACTTGAATTTTGGTTTACCAAACGCATAATATTTACATGTTTCAACAATAATCTGTAAAACTTAACAATTTTTTTACAAAAATTTTTAATAAACACTGTCAAAAGCTTTTATAAAATTAATAAAATTGATTGTAAGTAATTGCTGAAATTCTTTATTTTGCTTAATAATGTTACGAACGGTCAGTTTTTGTTCAATACAGCTTTTTTTCCGAAAATCTACTTGTTGTTTTTGAAGGTGTTTATTTACCGCATTACTTAAAAGATTTTAAATTATTTTGCAAAACACTTTACCAGAAACAGACAATAAGGTTATTCCGCGCCAATTACTGCAATCGTTAAAACTTTCTTTTTTGGAAAAAGTAACAATTACTCCATGCCGCCAATTATTTGGAACTTATTCATTATGCCATATAACACTAAATAAATAATCAAGCTTATTTGCTACAACATTACTTCTATGTTTAAGCATTTTTGCAGTTATCTTGTTAAGTCTACCTGCATAATTGTTTTTCAACTTTTGAATTGTATAAATCACTTCAGTTATAGAAATGCTATTAATACATATTTCCGGATTTTGAGTTACATTCTTGTCATTATTATTATTAAAATTTATAAAAATATTTGGCATAAGCTGATTTAGTATTTTTTAAATGTTTTACCCATATACATAATTGCTCATTATCTGTTAGAAATAAACGACTATCTTTTTCTTTAATGGGAATATTGGTGTTTTTTCTAACTCTTCACAGTTGTTTTACAATTTATACAGAGTCTTAAAATTATTTTTTGCTGCTGCCTTATTTGCTTCTTTGCATCTGTTTTTTAACTAATTATTTTTATTGTTGCAACAACTTTTTAAACCTGTTTATTTAAATTTCTATATCTATCATCAAATATTTTTAAATAACAAAATTGATCTCTCTCTAATTTTGTTTTATTTTTGAAATTAATTAAATTCCAAGAAATTGATGAAATTTATTGTTTCTTTGTAGAACGACATCTTCTACCGAGCATATTTTTTGCATAGTTTGTAATAGTTTTATAAAACAATTTTAATTAATTATTAGACTTTTCTATACTTTTCAGATTTTAAAATGTTTTTTTTTAATTGTAAAATTGATTAAAAAATATTTGGTTGTTTAAACCTCTTACTAGAAAATAAATGTAATTTTTTGTGGTTTCTAGTGTTTTTAATTTTAAACAATATTTTTAACGACAAGATTGTAATCAAAACCAACATCTGCACCGCAATATGCACGTACATCTTGCAATAAAGATTGCCATTTTGTGTTAATACAAATGTAGTCAATCTCGTTTGTTGTTTTTCCGTCTGGAGAAACCCACATTGTCTTTTGTATATTTTTGTAAGCAAAAAATGTGTTGCTAACACTCATTTCACAATAATTGTTTAGCGTTAACAATCTATAACCATTATCATTTACCTTATCAGCATAGTTATGAGGTCCAACATTTGAGAAGTACCCAGATCTGTCTTTAATCAATTTTGCGTTAAAATTATAAAATACAATTAGAAAATTACACTTATAATAGTTAATTATAATTTACATAGTGCATAATTAGTTTATTTATTTTGATGCAAAAATTACAATTATGTAATATTTTAACTTTATAACTTATTCATATAAAATCATTTAAACAACATCAATAATAAATATGAGTAACAAATATTTAAAATGTTTAAAGTGTAAAATGTTATACAAATTGATTTTCTAACAAATATTCGTAATTTAAAAAATTAAATTTTACTTTTTTCATTTTTATATTTAATGTTACATTCAAAAAAGTTTTTAAATCGTGTATCAATTTACAAATTGATATAAAATTTGTTTGCAGTATTACTATTTAATGTAAATTTAAACAATGCAGCTGTAGAATTAAAAGTATTAATAAAGACTTTTATAAAATTTTTAAAAATTAAGTAATTAATATAAAACGTACAAAATGGAATTATAAAATTACATTTTTATTAATTTACTGTAAGTTACATAAAACATAATTAACTATTTATTTAATCAAAAACCAATTAATTTATATATTTATTTATAAAAGTAAACGATATTTTCTATTATATGTAACAATTAATTTTTAAAATATTTTTTTAACAATTAATAAAAAATCTAAATTAAATTGTTTCTTTAATATTAGTTTATTATTATTTAAATAATAATCTTAATTATTTCTAAAATTAATTTTTTACTAATAAAATTATCTTTACAACGCAAATTTTAATATTATTTTAATTATTTATATATTTTTTAATATAATGTAAATCTTTTATGTACAATAATAAACACTAAAAAGCTAAATTAATTGTTACTACATTAAATTAATAAACATGAGTGTATTTTGATTTCAAACAATTAGAAAAAATTTCGGAAAGTAATAAATATTACGTACAATATTGCACTAAAAAAGTAAGGGAATATTGTAGATGCGACATTAATATTAATAATATTTATTTTAATTTAAATAATTTGTGCGGATTATAGTGCACATAATAAAATGCTATTATGTGAATACATACTTAACAGATAATTGTAAATTACATAATGCAAGATTAGTTTATACTTTTAATGCGAAAATTACTAATTTCTATTTTATTTACTCAATAATTAGATAATACATATATATACAGCCATTTCAAAACTTAATGCAAAAAATTACAAAAGTATTAAATTTAAATGAATTTGTTATGTTTAATTGTTTTTCGTAAAAATTAATATTAAGAATTAAAAATAATGTCACATACTTAATAGTTCATTTACATATACTTATTTAAAAAGACTGAGTCGAGCAATAAAGTACATTTAAAAGCTACTGTTATATAAACGTGGATAATAAGTTAAAGTTATATAATTTTAATAATAATTAGCCTATTATTATTTTATGTTTAATTTTATCAAAAATAAGCAATAACTAATCCTTAAAACTAGTGTTAAACGCACAATGAAATATGCCCTGATTGTGATGTCATAATAATTATCAAAATAAAAATTTTATTATTTGAATCTATATAAATAAAAGTAATAAAAAAATTTTATTTTAAAATAAATTTAGTAATTTATTATTTACGTTTAATCTTGAAATTCCTCTTATCTGTTCATTTTGCTTTCTAAATGTATTGTTTCTTATATGGATAATAGTAATAAAATATGTTTTTACCTTACCGGAAATAAATATCGTATTGTTAAAAAATTACAAAATAAACGGTTTTTACCAGAAGAATTAACGAATTTATATAGAGTCAACTTTTTAACAATTAATCGGATTATTAATTGTCAAAAACCACAAAATTGTGATAATATTGGAAGAAAACGTGTAACAAGCACTACGTATAATCAGACCATTGTTATAGAATTAAAAAATATATAACAAACCTATTTCAAATACTAAAAATAATAGTTTAAACAATTTTACTTATTCCACAAGCATAAACAAAACAATTAAATTTGGTCTAACGCTTCAGTTACCAAAGGTTAAACCACTTATTACTAAAAAATAAAAAAATGATAAGTTAACCTTTTGTAACAGTGGAGTAAACGACACTTGTGTTGTTGGCGTTCTTTATACTTTGCCGATAAAATAATGATTTGGAACAAACCATTTGGTTACAAATACAAAATGTTGTGCGGGTCCAATTTTTAAAAATATTTACTTCCGGTTATTAGAAAAAAATCTCACTTTTGATAAGTAATATGCTAGTTTGGTATTAAATATAATCTATTTATTAAATGGAGGATTATATCTGGTACCTTAAATAGTGAAAAATTTATTTTAGTTAAAAAGGATATTTTTTATTATAAAATGCAGCACATTTACACCGGAGTTACTACTGTTTTTCAAGTCAATGCTTCGTGTTATGTTATATTTATCTAAGTTCACTTTATTTGTTTTTTGTTTACATTTAAACAGTAAAATGGCTAAAATTAAAAAAAGTTTTTTTTACTTAATTACTACCTAACAGCCCAGATATTAGTGTTATTAAAAAATGTATGGTACAGCGCAACATTAATAAGCATACTGAATTTAAAGATTTATATAAATGCATTCCGATTGTTATTTAATGTGATGAAAAAAGCATATATCAACACACTTATCGGCAGTATTCTAAAACGCTTAGACCAGGTTGTTTAAAAAATGGCAATTACATAAACTATTAAATTTTTTTAACTTTGTAATGTTTTTAATTATTTGGTAACTAAAACAATTGCATGTAATCTGTATTTTTATTAATAGTTGACGTTATAAATCATGTTAATTATTTTACTTCATTTTCGATTTTGCATCAGTTGATATTTTATATATTTTTTATTACTTACAATACATAAGTATATGTAATTATAGTTTTTTAATTACTATATTGTATATTTTACAGTTAAAATAACGTTTCTCTTGTATGCTATGTAGTTGCTAGAGAGATATTAGTTAAATAATCATTTTTTGCGGTAATTATTGTGACAGTTGTAATAAACTTAATTATTACTAAAATTATTTTTTTGTTAATAAATTTGTTTTTTCAAAACGCAAACCTTAATTTTATTTTTATTTTTTACATATTTAAAAATATGTAAATTTTTTATGTAGAAAAATAAAATTAAATTAACAGTTACTACATTATATTAAAGAACCTAACTGTAATCTAATTTCAAATTAAAGAAATTTACAGAAAAATAATAAATATTATCTACATTACACTAATAAAGTAAAATAATATTGTATCAATAATTACTTTTTTTAACATATAACTAATTTATGTGATTTATAGTGCACATTACAAAGTACCATTGTATAGTTACACACTTAACAGTTAATTGTAAATTACGTAATGTGTAATTAATTAATTTTTTTGATACAAAAATTCCAATTTTTTAATTTTTTTTTAATTTTATATAAATAATTTAAGCAATATAAATAATAAATGTACGCATAAAATATTTTTAATGTTTAAAATTCAGGGGGTCATACAAATTGATTTCATAACCAATGTATGTAATTTAAATAATTCAATCTTACCTCTATCACCTTTGTTAGAAAATATAATGTTTTCTATTTAATGTTACATTTAAAAATTATTTTGATAATATTTTTATTTTTATTTATTTTATGTTTATTACTTTGAATGTTTCACGAAAAACATTTTACAGTAGTAGACATTTTAGGAAAACCGAACGTACACTCGCATTTCAGTTCCAGTGACGGGATTCAAACCCATGTCTACCGAGATCCAAATCGAACGCTGTACCGCTAGACCACCCCGGCACTTCGGCAATTTTAATTATTTTTATAAAATTAAAGAATATACTATATTGTATGTAATAGTTAATTAAAATAATGTTTTACTTTATTTTACAAAAAAAGCATATATTAAATAGTATTTTTTAAATTACCTTATTATTAATTAAATAATAAACATAATTTCATTTTATACACTGCATACATTATAATTATTGTATTAAATTGTTTTTGATTACATATGCAGGAGAAAACTGCTGAACTCTCTTGTTGAGCTTAATGCTCCCAATTACTCAATTAAATGGCTAACCAATTATTTTAAAAACAGAACACAATACATCCAAATTGGGCGTAAACAATCTATTTTAATTCAATATAACAAAGGTGTTCCACAAGGTTTGGTCCTAACATTTTTAAAATCTTTATTATACACTAATTTTCTCCCCACTAAAAAAATTCTACCGGATTCTTCAAATATGCATGTAACATGGCTTATTACTCCATCCTAAGATAAACTGTATACATATAATACAATTTTTTCAAAATATATAGAAAAGTACATATTTATTATAAAATTATCTTGTTATTAAATTGTAAAAATAAACAAAATAGAATTTTTTTAATAGTGTTTAAATTGAATTTTTTTCTATTTTATTTTAGATTACATTTTATTAAAACGTTTGTTTTTTCTTTTGGTAAATTTATACAATTTGTATAATATAAAAATATAATAAAATTTTAATATTAATTTTTTTAATAATAAATATTTTTTTTTTAATATTTTTTTTAATATATATAAAAGTTCATATAAAATTTATCTGCAGTAATTTCAAGGTTTTTAGAATTTAGCAGTTTAATTTTTTCTTTGGGTTTTATACCTTTTGTTTTCGATATCAAATTATATACATTTGAAACAGTTATATAATGTCATCAACTTCGGAGGCAAATCTCAATAATAAAAGTTTACCAAATCATCTTGTGAAAGTATCGCCTGTTGACATTAATGGACCTTTTGGAGGTTTAAGTGATATGTATTTTTCTGGATCAACGGATAAGGATTCGGATATTTTTTCAAATAATGTTGTAATGTCTGAACGTGTACAGCGTATTGCATCGAATATTTATATTGAATTTGATGCAATGATAGAGGCTTACGGGTTATCAGTTGTTGAAAGACTGATGCCTTTAATTGTTGGTTTACTGGAAAACTTAGATGAATTATATAAAGATCAATCAGCTTATTATGCCGAAGTAAACCAATTGCGTGAAGAAAACGAACATTTACAAGAACAGTTAAATTCTGAAAAAGAATTACGTAAACAATCTGAGTTGGTTAGTTAAACGTATTTATTGTCACTGGTTATATTTTAATACAAGTAAAGTTTATATCAATATTTTGTGCTCAGTAATATATGTACTATGCATGAATAAAAAATAGGTGAGAATTTGTTTATTTGTTTTTTTAACTTGAATATTTAACGGATAACAATTTTTGGTAAGTTGTTATTAGTAAAAACCGATTGAGGACGTGCATTTTGTGTTGATGATGGAACTTTATATCCTACCGATTTAGTTTCAAGTTTATCCATGAAGTCAATTCTTTCATTTATATTTATATTTGTATATAATTTTGTTTTAGCGTTCATTACATGCTGATGATTTATTTGACGAAGAGCGCAAAATGCTTGATGAAAGGAATATGGAATTATCTTCTTCGTTTAAACAGCTAGAATTGAAATATAGGCTAATTCAGGATCAAGGTAAACTTTAATATTGTGATAACACTACAATTATGTGCTTTTTAAATATTTTTGATGTGCTTAGTTTAAGGTAGAAATTGTTTTATTTATTATTTTTAATACGCTAATTAATTATAATAGATATACACAAGGTGTATAGTATGTTTACAATGTTAAATAATATTTTTGTTAAGTATATTTTTACGGTTGATTTTAGTTAAACTGTGTTTGACTGTTGTTAAAGTCAATAAGTTTATGGGTAGTATATAAACATTATTTAAGAAAATTGTAAACGATTGTTATTATTAATAATTACAGGTGAAACGTTTTTTTAGGCATTACTGCATATTTTTATTTTTAATTATTTAGATTTTTATTAATTTAAATATAAAATGTTAGTTATTTAATAAATGCAGAAGTTTGTATTATATAAGTTTTTAATAGGATGAATTTTAACTTTACTAATAATTTTTTTTGTTAGTCTTTGTTATATGTTTGTTTTAGTTTATGAAAATTTATTATATAATTAAAAATACTTATGCTTGTAATTATTTTATTTTTATTTTTCAAAATGGTTTGAATTTTTGTTAATAAACATTTTGTGTTCGCATTTAGCATTACGCGTTGAACAGAAAGAAAAGGAGTCTCAAAAAGAATTAGTGCGATTGCATGAACGTTTGAATGAGTTGATGCGTTCAAATTTGGATTTGGCTGAACAAGTTAAATTTTCGAGTCGTATTACTCCAAAAACGTCGACTACAAATGGCGTTTTCATAAGTAAAAATGCTACTAATCGAGGTATGTGCGCTAACTTATGCAAGCAAAAATATAATCCACAATACACTTACGTAGTTGTAGTTGTTTTATGTTTATTGTGTTGCATTACATTTAAAGTTTTTGATAGATTTTTTTAAATAAATACCTGTGAAAGGCATACTGGTTATTTTAAAAATTACATTGTTTTGTTTTATTAAAGGACAAGCATTTGCTCAATAATTTGTGGTCTTTTAAAACCTGCAAGTAAAAATAAGAATGGGTTTTATAATAAATTTATTAGAAACGTGTTTACAACTGTTTTTACAATAATATTGTTTGTTTTATATTTTTGTTATTAGTAAATCTATGTCAGATTTATAAGGATGTAGTGAAGTAATTTTTTTTGTGGTTTTTTAAATTAAAAATAATTTACAATTGAGCTGTATGTTTATCTGGATCTTAACTTTATAAATACAAATTTGAATTTAATCGACGATAAGACTGATTTAAAACTTTATTGCTTTTAATATTGACTAGAAATTCAATTTAAACTTTTTAAAATACCATAGTTATATTTAAAATTTAAGATTTTTTTTCAAAAAATGATAAGTTGTTTTAAAAAAACTGTTAAAGAAGTTTTTTAGTGGAGAATTTATTTTAAAAAGATTATTTTCTAAACAAAGTTTAGAGAGTAATTTTATTTTTAAATGATGGATTAACTTTGTTTTGATATTTTTGAATTTCTCCTCACTTTTTACTTTCTGAATGAAACATTTTTGAACCTCGAAAATGTATGTTACATTTTACAACCTAGTTAGAAAAACGTGTTGTTTATTAGTATTTTAAGTAAAATATTGCAAAACTGTAAAAAAAATGAACAATACGTTTGCTTGTGTTAAATAGTTCGGTACTTTCAGATTTTATTTTTTAAGTTTTTTTTTTATAAGTTGAGTGAAAGTTAGTATTTGACTTATAACTCAGGAGGTCAAAGCATTATTTTCAATTGTTATATTTTATACGCGACTATATTTAAAGCTAAAGAGCTCTCAAATGTTAATGATAGTTAGAAGGGATGCTAATGACCCTGAGGATTTGAGTAATGCTTATAAAGTCTCAATTTCCAATGATGGTGATATTCCTGACTGTTAGTCCTCTACGTGGTGCATCCTGGACTAGGTGCCCCTAGGGATCTAGACTAATAACAGCAGGGTCCGAGTGCACAGCGGTATAACTGGGCTTCCGCTACGGCGGGTGGGTGCGAACATACACCCAGGATACTTAAAAGGTATCTAAATGCATACGTATATCATATGTAGCCCTTGGGCTAAGGGAGATAACCCTGACAAAAAATCAGGCGGCCTCGTCAATCTTTGCGAACAGTGGCGACGTCACAAGGATGCCGTCTACCAGCCAAGAAACTTTGTTATTCTTCTACATTTGTGTTACGCTTATCAAGTCATCGAAATCGATCGTTTGCTATGTCATAAATATGGGAAATAATGAAGAGGTGACCACGTCACCAACCAAAATGATAGTTAGAAGTTTTTATATAAGCTAATTGTTTTGTTCATAATAAGTATTGTTTTTAATAGGTTTTGTGAAACAAATATTAAATGATCTACTTATAAAATAATGTAACATCATTTATTTATAATAAGTATATTTTGGTAAACCTACGTTTAATGGTTTATAAATGTGGGATGTTATATAACGGAGTTGTTTTCTTAGAACTACGTTGAAGTATATTACAATGCAGTACAGTTTTATTATAAATTATTGGCAGTAAATTAAAAAGCTTTTTGTAACATTTTATTAAATTGTTGCAAATTGTTATAAAGTTTACCATTGGCTACAATACATATGGTGTAGTTGTGGTCGGGGTGGTTTGGCAGTATGCAGCATTTAACTCGAATCTGAATGGGTACAGGTTTGATCCCCATTACCGGCACTAAATGCGGGACCACCTTCGGTTTTTTTAAATGCTTACTGATGAATTATTTTTTCCGTAAGACATTCAAAACGGTAAAAATAATTAATAAAAAAATTATGTATATATATATATATATATTGTAGAGATAAATGAAACTAATTTATTGTCGAAAAATGATTTTGATGCTACCAGGTTAGTACGTTTTTTGACATTTTAAAAATTTACTGTAATCATAAGTGTAAATAACATATTATTGATAGCATTGGTTTATAGGAAATATTTTTATTAAGTGGGCATTTAGTGAAACCATACGAGAGGCAGTATTACATTATATCATATATATATATATATATATATATTCAAAATTAACTTAAGCTTACACATTATTTTTGCATCTTTACAAAATCTTCATTATCCTTCAGTTTATCCCTGTTTACTTGTTACATTTTTGTTCATTTTAGCGGTGGCTTCGGTTTTGACGAAATGCCAGTTACGGATGAATGCGAAAATGTAAATTACAATCTCGGTATGGATTTGGCCGGTAAGTATTGTGTGATTTTTGTTGGTAAACAAGGTGTAGTCATATATATATATATATATATATATATATATATATATGAATTAATTTTAGTGTGCATTTAATATTCCTTTCTTGGATTGTAAAAGAAACACAATACTTTGTAAAGTGTTAATGTAAATTAGTCTGCGTTACAACTTAATAAATATGTTCACTTTATTCAATTTATTTTTTGCTTAGGCATGACATTTGTGATGATTTTTGAAAACAATTATTTTATTATTGTCTATTTTCAACCCAGTTAAGATTTTAAATATGCATTATAAACTTATGTTTACAGATTATATGTATATATATATAATGACATTATTTTTATATATTTTAAATTTATGCATTTTCGTAGACGCTCAATTAATTTGTGATGATGATGATGATGATGATGATCATTATCATAATGGAAGTGCTTCTAATAATGATATTAATGATTGTAAAAATAGTAATTTTAATGTCAATATTGACGATTGTGGTAGGTTTTTAGAACACACGTGATTGTTGTTGTTGTTGTTTATTTTTCAAAATGTATCGCACCTTACCACATTTTGACATTATTTTTTTACTCATATCAATGCACACTCTGTTTGGTTCTTAATTGTTGATCAAATGAAAATAATTGACTTGTTTTGCACAATTTATTGTCAAATTGTTAAGTATATTTTTTTCAAACCTGCAATTAAGCATGATGATTAAATATGTTGCTTTTAACTGATAAATGTAGGACTTGAGTTTTTGTTGTTTTAAGGCTACATACCTTGTACAACACGATGGTTACTCAATATAAATATAGATACATTCACTTTATAATAAAATGAATTTCTGATGATCAGCTGTCTGAACATGGTTGAAAATAGCTATTTGCATTGACATTTTGAATAACTGTAAAGCTGCAAGTTTTAGATACATATTATAAACAGACAAATTTGAAATACAGATAGATTTATATAATTTTAAAGTTGTATCCCATTTTTAAACATTATTTGTTTATATGCAATATTATTTATGTTTGCTATTTTGAATGTTCTACGGGAATCGTCTTTCAGTAGTGGACATTTAAGCGAAGCAGGAGGCGAGACCGCATTTAGTGGGTCTGTGGTCGAGATCGAACCCACGCTCATTCTGGTTGGAGTCGAGCGCTGTACCGCTAAACCACCTCCTGTTATGTATTGTTAACTGTGGTTATTTATGTAGGGAAAGGTCTTTTTTAAACATTTCTTTTTCAGACTAACTGACTACTACTTATATACCAAAAAAATTAATTTATTTTCTCAGCTTTTTATATAAGGAATTGGGAAACAAGTTTTGTAATACCTTGTACGAAATAGGGTTTTGAATGGGTCTTTAGTATTGCAAACCGGGTGAACTTTTAAATTATTTGAGGTTATTTTTTATTTATAAATGATAATTGATTTGCTTCATAGTTATATTCTTTATTTTTACATTGCATACTTTTTACACAATCGTATATGATGCTATCTGTTGTATTTTTTGTTGTATATATATATATATATATATATATATATATATATCAATGAACGCGTTAGTAATATTTTGTGTTAATCTATGTATATAGTGAATGTGCCCCTGGAATATGTAAACTTTGTCATAAGTGGATTTATACATTATTATTTTATTTTAATTTGGTTTATTCTTAAATGATGGTAAAATTATTATTATTATTGTATTAATTAGGATCCATTATTTTTGACTTCTTTTTAAAGGCTTATTTTTAGTACCAGAAATAATAAACTAATTTACTGGTTTCTAATAATTAGGGTTTATACATGTTTAAAAAAAAGTAATTAATTTTTTTATATGCTACATTTTACAGTATATGACGATTTATTTAGTAAGTGTGATATTTGTGAAGCACTCTCCATGTATTTAATTTGCATATTCACTTACTACTGTTGTGCACTTCGTTGAAAACTGAATTATTTTTATTGTTTGCACGGATTTTATCCCGATTTGAGTTTTGCACTTTTTGCAAGTACAATTATGAGTTAACGTATTAAATTTGGCACCAATTGACTTGTACAATAATTTAATTCAAATTCCTGGATGCCAAAATATTGGCATAGGACAACGAAGTTCGGATTCATTTTCTAATTGCTCCCTCTTTTAACGAAAGGTCGCTGTTTCTGGTCAATATTTTTTTTTGTTTGATTGTGCATTAAACCAATTTGAAGCATTATATTTTTTATTTAAGTTTACTACTGTGAATGTTTTGATGGGAAATGCATCTGTCACCAGTGGATATTTTTAGCGAAGCCGAACGTGGGCCGATGGTGGGATTTAAACTCATGCCCACCCAGGTCCAAATCGAATGCAGTATCGCTAGACCAGTTCTTGCTGCAATTCCTCTTCCCTTATCAACTCTTGGGACAGTCTAGATTGGTTTATTTATTAATTATTTCTAAGCAGGCTTCAACAAAGTTTGAATTACATTATATATTTTTTAGTGTTTACAATTCTATTTAAAGTTGTTTTAGAAGTGAAATTTTGTTTTGTGCTGATGTGATTCTTAATTAATAACTTAATGCATTTGACTAGTTGGTATGATTTATGCAATGAGACAAAATGCGTTATTTCATACTTTAGAATTTTAATATTACCATAATTAGTTTCACGTATTTACTTTTGTGTCAGCTTAACATTTTAATTGTAAATATTAATATATATATATATATATATATATATATATACATGTTTAGTTTTGAGCTTAGCTTACTATCAACTCTGCTATTTCCTACATTGTTATTAACATAATACAGCATAAGTTGGTCGCAGAACCACCTCTTCATTAATTCCAAGTTTGAATAGCTTCTCGAATTCCTGTGCAAAAAGGTTGTTGAATGCGGAGCGAACTTTTTAACGACTACAGGAATTGACGAGGTGATCTTCTTTAACGTTGACGCCAGTTGACGTATTCACAAGCCTAACCGGTTACATGGTAAATTGATATCTTGAGATATTGGGTGTATGCTAGTACTCATTCACTGAACGGGAATCCAGTGAAAGTCCAGTTATACCACTGTGCATGGACTCTATTATAGTCTAGATGCATGTTAACACCTATTCCAGGATGCACCACGTGGAGAAGGAATAGTCAGAAATATCATCATTATTGGAAATTGAGACTCTATGAGCATTACTCAAATCCTCAGGATCATTTGCATTCTACATTGTTATGTAATTACAGAAGTTATTTGTATTTTTATACAATTTATCAATGTCATTCAAAGGTTGGTTGGATTAAAAGTTTTATTTTCTACAATGGATGTATTAGTGAATTAAATAATATTACAAGGATAACTTTACGAAACATTTATCAAGTGTTAACCTTTTGAACATTTATTTGATATGGAAAAAACAAGCTAACCGTCACATTTGTGTTGAAATTTGACTTTATAACAATGAGAGACTTATATGCTATGGAAGAAATTTTTAAAAATTGTTTGGATTATGTACGTGAAATTATAATTTTATTGAAAAGATATGAAGGATGTGTAGCAGCAATCTGTACTATATTTATGTTTAAGCTAAATTTGTTTTAAAAACGTTTTTACAATTTTTATTTTTTTTATTTGAATTAATTTGGATATCTTACAGTTTAATGTAATAAGTGTGCCTTATAATGTATAGTCATTTTCAATATTTTTTTAAAATCACATGCTTACTATATTGACTATATTTATATTCATTAACATACGACATTCTATTTCATTTTGATCCCATTATTTGTACTACTACTTTTTTTAATTTTTTGATCTTATTATTTTTTATATTGATGGTAAAAATATTTTTTACGCTGAATATATCTCTTGTGAGATATTAAAGCTTAATAATAATAATAATAATATTTTTTAACTAATCACGACAATTTCGGTTTATCATACATCCTTGTTATTTCTTTTGTTGTGCAGCCGGAATGCGAAAAGAAATTGATGTTTTGTTGAAAGAAAATATGGAATTAATTGAAACTAAGTACGTTTATTGTATAATTGTTTATAAATTGTGTACTTGATAGTATTTTAATAATATAGCAACGCATGTTTCTAGAATATTTGTCTTTATTTTATTGATATAAATGAAAAGCGTGAATGAGGATAGGTGCAAGACTTTTTTTTCATTTTTCTTCATTTGGTTGGTGACGTGGTCACCTCTTTATTATTTCCCATATTTATACGACATAACAAACGATCGATTTCGATGGCTTGATAAGCGTAACACAAACGTGGAAGAATAACAAAGTTTCTTGGCTGGTAGACGGCATCCTTGTGACGTCGCCACTGTTCGCAAAGATTGACGAGGCCGCCTGATTTTTTGTCCTGGTTATCTCCCTTAGCCCATGGGCTACATATGGTATACGTATACCTTTAGATACCTGGGTGTATGTTCGCACCCACCCGCCGTAGCGGAAGCCCACTTATACCACTGTGCACTCGGACCTTGCTGTTATTAGTCTAGATGCCTAGGGGCACCTAGTCCAGGATGCACCACGTGGAGGACTAACAGTCAGGAATATCACCATCATTGGAAATTGAGACTTTATAAGCATTACTCAAATCCTCAGGATCATTAGCAAGACTTATGTATTTATGTATTAACATTTTATATAATTACAGCACAAATTTATTTGGTTTAATTCAAAGATTGGCGAGTTGGTTAGGTTGGGTAAATTTAATTAAATATAAGTATTTTGGGTTTAAATTTTACTGTCGGTAATCGCGATGCATCAGTGTTAATCACTGGAATGATTTGAAAAAAGATATAAACGTTTTAGTGTGCAAAGCAGATTGTGTAGAATTGAGCCATATCCGAATTAAACTTATCAATATATATAAAGCTGCTATCAAAATCAATACAGTATAATTCATACGTTTTAGTGACACTATATAATTATATGAAGCACATCTAAATTGTACTAAAGCATTCGTTAAACATTATCTTAACCGTATAATTTTCATACCAAAATTATTAGAAAATTCTAATTTAAGTTAGAAAGAAGAATAGTTAATACAGGACTTCAACATGATTATCTGGACAATTGAACTATTAACAAAAACACTGCTCCAATCTATCTTTTAATAAGCGTTAACATAAAATTTATCATACTTTTGAAATTAATGTACTTATAATCCTATAAATTACAAAATCTTTGACTAAAATGAACATTACATTTTTATACAATTGCTTGCAGACAACACGATCCTTAATGCAACTTTTTTTAAATTATTTTAAAATATAATTTAAATTATTTGAGAAATCAAAATGTTTCGTTTAAGAAATTAATTATCTAATGTACAATAAAATTCTGCAACATAGGCTTAAAATACGCTTTGAGAAAATTTTAGAAATCAATGAATCTTAGCTAAAATGCTTAAAATGTCTAATTTTTATTACTTATTTTTATATATGTGCATACATATTATCTAATATAAATTACTTTTTTTAATGTCAATATTCTTGTTTTTGACCTAAATTGGAATTTTACAATGATATTGGTATATTTTTTTAATATTTTACTTATACTGTTAAAATGATGTTTAACAAGTGTTTTAGTACAATTCGGTTCTCCATCATTAATGTTACAAAAACTAGTGAATTTTACTAAATTGATTATGTCAGCAGCTTGTATATATATATATATATATATATATATATATATATATATATATAATTACATGCATGGTATGAAGCGTTTCCGTTTTAAATTTAACATGAATTATTATTTATTTTCCAGAAATGCACTCAACGTAGTTAAAGACGATTTGTTACAGAAAATGGACTTCCTTACGTCGTAAGTATTCTATTTAAATTTGCCTAATTTAAGTGTATTTTTTAAATGTTGTAATTGTTGCTTTAGTGCAAAGTATTGATATTTTATATTAAACTCATGCTGTTTATCTATTGATTGCATTGGAAGTTGTTTATTTTCATATGCTTTCGCATGTGCTTATGTATTTTCAATCTGGAATCCTAATGATTCTGAAGATTTGAGTAAAACTTATAAAGTCTCGAATTCTAATGATTGTGATATTTCTGAGTGTTCCTCCTCCACATGAAACATCCTGGCCAAGGTTCCCACAAATATATAGACCAATAGAATTCTCATATTAGGATTGTCAGATTCACTTGAATGATAAATTTACTAGGATTTTATTTAATCAGGAGCACTGTACAGCTGTTTTACATCCTTATTTGGAATCAGCAGCAGCGCATACCTTTCAAGTTTTACACACACACACACATGAATTTGAGCTCACGCCCTATCTGGTACCAGGCCAGCGCCTTAAACCACTGAGCTACGGGTGGATGACCTTGGATCTGTAAATTTATTATTTATAGTGAATCTGATTATTTCTAATTGTCCCAGTGTCCTCAAATGCTGAGGACTTTACCATACAGGTCCTTGCATATTGCCAGGTTTAATACCCTATATGGTACGGTTCGGTTGTATTTATCAATGGGTTTTTAAGGGATTATTTGTTTTTAGAATTGTTACATTACAATTGTCAGATTTACTTGAATAATAAATTTACCCATTGATATAGACTAATAACCGCATGAACCGAATGCACAGCGATATAACTGGGCTTTCAGTAGACTCCCGCTTAATGAATGGTATTAGCGTAAACCCAAGTTACTTAAAAGGTATCTTATGGCATCCACTTACCATGTGTAGACGGTAGATTTGTATATCCGTCAACCAGTCTCAATTCCCAA